>JAQZBX010092602.1:0-12255 GCA_029593785.1 Cabassous unicinctus
TTCTTCAGTAAGTTCTCCAAGTGTCTTCTTTATATTCTTAATCTCTTCCTTCACTTCTTTAAGTTGGTCCATAATATTTGTTTGGAAAGCTTCAATTAGTTGTTCAATGATCTGCTTCAGTTCCTGGTTTTTAGTTTGTTCATTGGATTGGTCCATGTTTTCCTGTTTCTCAGTGTGGTTTGTAATTTTTTGTTGCCCTGTAGTCATCATTTTATCTTGATGGATTTATTCAGTTGATTAACTTCTCTCTCTGCTCTAGGGTTTTATTTAGCTGGTGGTTCTGTGTGTCTGTAAAGTTTTCTCTTTTATACTTTTTCTTCTTATTTTATTTTCTTGCTTCTTTGAATCTCTATGGTTCAGTCCACACCGTCGATCTGTCCAGATAGATGTCCCAAGCTTCTTACTCCACACACCCACAGCACAGACACCCATGCTGCACCCCGTCCACTCTCTGCCATGATCTGGGAGCTGTTTGCAGTCGCCCTCCTAAGCCAACGCCATCTTTCCTAGTATCTCCTGAAGCTTTTGATTCACCTCAGATTTTGTAGAAATTGTTTCTTGTCACCGCCACGGAAAGCCTGTCCAACTGAACAACAAAGAGGCCATCTGAAGCTGCTGCTACCTATAGCTAACTTTAAAATATATTTTTAAAACACCAAAAGAAAAACAAGAGGGTGAAAACAAAGCAACAAAATGAACAGATTTTAAATGACCGGAAGCCTACTGGACTAATGTGGGAAGCAGCCTAATGTTGCAGTGTTTCCCTGAAGTGGCCATGGTTCTTTGCCTGGTGCCATGACCCAAGCCTTCATTCTTGGAGTTTCTGGGTGACAGATAGTCCTGCTTGTATTGGGTTGTTGCAGTTTTCAGTTGACTTTAATCACAGGGCATGGTAGTATTAAGCGAGGCCCAGGGGTTCTCCGTGTTTCAGTTAAACTCTCTTTACCTCCATTGTGTAGTTGTAGTCTTATTTCCCTTTGACAGTCAGGATAAATTGCCCCACCCAGTACAGTAATCCCCTTTTTGCCTGTTGATTCAGAGGCACGAGAAGCCAAAAGTGGCCAGGTGGCAGCCTTAACTTCTAGTTCAATGGAATCTTTGTTATGTCTCCTGGTGGAAGTACACCTCCTTTTAGAATTAAGACCTGTAGAGCTTCAGGTTGCAGAGACAGGAAGTAAATTTTTTTCTGGGTGATCACTGGGAGTAATAGTGAGTGGTGCCACTTCCATCTCCACCCCTTGATTTCAAGACCCATGATTCCTGGCTATGGCAGAAATAGCACCATAGAGTGGATGCTGATTTAGAGCATACATAGCCTCCTAGACAACATTGCACTGGCCCTGAAAGGACTTATCACGTAATTGGTGCCATAATTGAGTCTTCAGATGGCCATTTCCCCATTCTATCAATCCAGCTGCTTCAGGATAATGAGGAACATGGTAAGATCAGTGGATTCCATGAGCATGTGCCCATTCCCTCAGATCATTTTCTGTGAAATGGGTACCTTGATCAGAAGCAATGGTGTGTAGAATATTATGACAGTGGTAAGGCATTCTATAAGTCTACAAATGGTAGTTTCTGCAGAAGTATTGCAAGGAGGGAAGGCAAATCCCTATCTAGAGTATGCGTCTATTTGAGTTAGAACAAATCACTGCCTTTTCCATTATGGCAGTGGTCCAATGTAATCAACCTGCCATGAGGTAGGAGGATGATCACCTTGGGGGAATGATGATATATTAGGGACTGAGTGTGGGTCTCTGCTGCTGGCCGATTGGGCACAGAACAGTGACTGTTGCCATATTGGTGAAGGGAAGTCCATGTTGCTGAGCCCATGCATAACTTCCATCCCTATCACCATGGCTACTTTTTTAATGAGCCCATTGGGCAATGACAGGAGAGGTTGGGGAAAGAGGCTGACTGATATCCATAGAACAGGGCATTTTTTGCTCTTGAATTTTAATATCATCCTCTGATGAAGTCACCATCTAGTTCACATTCACATTAGGCACAAATATCTTCATGTTTTTTACCCTCTAAGATAGATCTATACACATACCTTTTCCCCTGACTTCTTTGTCAACAATTTTCCAATCATTTTCTTTCCATGTTCCTGACCATCTAGCCAAATAATTGGTGACAGACTATGTATAAGTGTACAAATGCTCCTCCATCCATTTCTCCTTACAAGCAACCTTAACAACCAGGTGCACTGCTCAAAGTTCTATGCACTGGGAGGATTTTCCCTCAGGAGTGTTCCTCAAGGATGTCCCAGAAAAGGGCTGCAGTGCTGTAGCTACCCACTTTCAGGTGGTACCTGCATATCATGCAGAGCCATCTGTAAACCAGGCCTGATTTTTCTGCATACCAGATATCAGTGGATATGTTGATTTGCTCAAGCAATGATACCAGATATGGGACAGCAACTGCAATATTGGAATTGACACCTGGTTAAGTTTATGATAATCCACTTTCATCCTCCAAGCATCATCTGTTTTCTGTACATGCTGAATAGGAATTTTTTTTATTCCACTTTTTTATTTTTAAAGGATACTTCAATTACATAAATGTCACAGAGAATATATAGGGGATTCCCATAGGCCCTACTCCCCATTCCTTCATCATTTTCCCACATTCACAACATCTTTTAATAGTGTGGTACATTCATTGCAATTGATAAACACATTTTGGAGCATTGCCACTAAGCACGGATTATACTTTACATTGTAGTTTACACTCTCTCTCATTCGACTCTGTAGGTTATGGCTGATATATAATGGTCTGTATCTGTCATTGTAATGACATTCAAATGATTCCCAAATCCCCAAAATACTCAGCTATTACAACTATTTTTCCCTTTCACTAACCCCAGAATACCCGTGGGTCTCTGCCTCCATTGCTAAAATCACAATAAGTCTATAGTAAAATACTAGTAAGTTTATTTTAGTCCATAGTTTGTTTCCCAATCTTGAGGACTCTGGGATGGTGATGCTCATTCCATCATTAATTGAGGGGATCTTCAATCCCAAATATCTGATGGGTAAAACTGAGTTGCTTGCAGTTGTAGGCACTCTTGGTTCCTTGGTATGTTGTTTGTCCATCATCTCCTTCCCATTAGTTGTCCTGAGTGAGTCCATTGAACTGGAAAGTAGGTGTTGCAACTCCATTGAGATTCAGGGTTCAGCTGGAAAATGGACAGCCCACAGATTTAAGTTTCTTGGATGTACACCTACCAACTCTAGTACTACTTATAGGTTCAAATAGAAGGACAGAAGAGTCATGCATAGAAAAAACACTGCTGAGTCTAACTCAGTCACACTGGGGAGCATAAATACAAGATTAGGGCCCAGTGGCAAGGGGCCAAATTCCTGAGCTAACTGCCCTGATTATAGTGTCTGGATGTCTCCATATCCCAGAGGAGCTTCACTGTTTGGGACAGTATCTACTTTGGCTGTCAATGAGATCCTGTTGAGATGTGCATTAGTGCTACATCTGGGATGGCCTCCCAACTCACTTTGAAGTCTCTTAGCCATAAAAACACATTTATCTTTAGCCTTTCCATCTTTTTGTCAAGGTCTTTTTATTTCCAAATGCATTCTTGGTAGCAATCCCTCAATGCCAGAAAGGCTCATCCCTGGAAGACATGTCCTAAGCTGGGGGGAAGTTGTTCCCTTTATATGGTGAGTTCAACTTAGAGAGAGGCCATATTTGAACAACAAGGAGGATCCCAGTAGGTAACTCTTAGGCAAGCTACATCACTAGCCTAAGTTTCCATTCAAAAGCAAACGTTCATAAGCATAGTCATCAATGGAATGGGGGGAAGGTTGGAAGAGGGAGCAGGTGAATACTGGGGATTGGCGGGTACGCGGCTGAAACTACAATGTAGAGAATGCTCATTTGGCAACACGACAAGGAAAGGCCACGGGTCCAGAGTGTAGGATGGGGGACACCCGGGCCAGAGTGCAACTGAAGCAGGCCTCTAGGGAGCACACGGGTGATCTAAATAGGAATCTTGAATGGGATGTGGTAGGAATCATTTCCCCATGCATCTTTCAAGTTCTTGATGGTGGCACTGATCTCTGCAATCCTTCCAGATATCTGGTATTGCTGTTGATTTACTATTTTGCTGGTGGGGGCAGTTCTAGTGGTTTCCACTTGGCCTTGCCTAACATAATAGCCCTCACTTCACAAGTCAGGGAACCAATGTGAGGATTCTGCCAGTTGCTGAGTATATCTCTTCCAATTAAGTATCCAAAACTGGAGAAGTAACCACAGAATGGGGTCGGGGACCCACTGGACCCACCTGTGAGATGGACCTGAGCGAAAACTTCATCAATCACCTGATTTCCACAAGCCATTCTTCTGACTGGTGACCACAGTGACATCTTGGGTCTCCTGATATTAATGTCACTTTTGAACCAGTCTCTAATAATCAATGAAATATCGGATCATTTCCTTACCCCAGTGCACAATTACCCTTTTTTTTTTTTTTAAAGATTTATCCATTCTATTTTATTTATCCCCCCCCTGGCTGCCCCTGCTGCTCGGGACGCGAACCCGGGCCTCCCACACAGTAAACGGGGCCTCCATCCACTGAGCCACACCCGCCTCCCCACAATTACCCTTGTAAAAGGCTGTAGGTCTTTTTGTGGAAGGCTGGGAGAAAGATTTAGTTTTATGTTTTGGCAGGGCAATATTGCCCTTCCCCAAGGTTATCTGGCCTTCCACTCATTCAAGGTGCTCTGGGCCTTAAACTGTCCCAATTCTGGGAATTGATTACAGGGTCATGAATTGCTGTTTTTGTAATTCACGTCAGACTTTTTTACATTTGACCCACAGCTCTGCTGCTTACTCAGATCAAGTAGGAATTTAGTGGACTGCCTATCTATTTTACTTCTAAGTACCCCATGATCCCTTACCCACTCCCATACGTCTCTGTGTCTCAGACTATTTTGACTACTGCTTTGTGTCTGTTCAAGGTAGTCATACCCACCTTGTCTTTGTTGATTAAGTGCTTCCACTTGATTTCTGCTAACTTGAGATCAGATCATCCCCATGGTGTTTAAGGGTCTGAGTTCATTGACAGCAGTTCCCAAGTTAATGTCTGACCTACAGAAAAGAGCAACCACAGAGCTTTTCAGGGAATATGGAGTTAGTTTTACAAGTTTATTCCCCACAGTCCTGGTGAAAGGGGTGTCCTCTGGACATTCCTGGGGTGGATGAACAGGTCTTACATGATAGATCCACACTAGCAGCCCAATATTTTAAGTCTTTGCATCTCCTCATCTACATTATAACAGGGAAGTTCTGCCATTTTGACCTCAAGTAATGTCAGCCATCTTTTGGTCCATGTTTCAGCCAGCCATTTGAATAAACTGTTAGAGCCATTTCCTACCCCTCGAGCTACAACATTGTATCCAGAATTTCTGCTTAGTAGGCCTATATCAATAAATTGAGCATTGATACAATTTTATATTCCTTCCACCATTATTCCACACACTTATATCCATTCTCACACATATTACCCTGATTTCCATTTGTATAAATTGGAAACCTCATGCAGTTCTTTTGGAGAAAAGAGCACTTCCTGATGGGTCACAGTTTGTACTTCATCCATTGGGGGGAGTTAGGAATTTAGGCTAGTATAAGTATGTAAGAACAGAGGGGAGGTGGGGGTGTGTAACAAGAAGAATTAGAAGTTTCTTGAAAGCCAATGCCCTCAGGGCATTCCATTGCACTTTTTCTGGAGAAACAGGATTAATCTCTTCAAATGGGGGTTGTATGACAGACTCCTTAAGGCAGACTGGAGACCTAGAATCTGTTTCCTCAGCGCAGGCTAGAGGTTAGATGGTTGTTTACTCAGGGCATGCTGCATGCCAGTTGGCTGTTTCTTAAGGGCAGACCATTATAGGTTTATCTGCAAAGACACAGCAGTATTTAGGGTTTAAATTTTGACCTCACTGCCATCATTAGCAACCCATATGTCCCTATTCCAATTTTCCAGATCCCATTCCTTTCCAATCAATGCCCTCAGTTTGACAGCAGACACCTTGCAAAACTGAGGATTTAGTTTCATTGTAAAGCTGCTACATGAACAATAAGACTCTGGGTCTGGTTTTCACAGACCTCAAATCTGTAGCTACATGAAAAAGATTTTCTTTCAGGACGTACATAGAAACTTTTACATCTTTAATGTGGAACTTAAGTTGCAAATTTCAAGCCTTATGTTTATCCCTTTTCTTTATAACTGTATCCAGAGTATCTATGAACAAACAGACAACATCAGTATATCTTTTAACTCCATAAAACTCTGATAAGGTGTTAAGGTGTCAAAAACTCTCTCACCCATAGTTGTGCAGTGAAGAGATATGACAGGGGTGTAGGGATACTATTGGGTTGGGTGGCACAAACTTGACAAGGGGGTAGGTTGGGGAGTATGGGTTGGATGGTCCAAGGAACTGGAAGGAGGGTTGGGGGAAGGAATAGGTGTACACTGGGAATAGGTGGGTACGTGAGTGAAACTACAATGTTGAGAAAACTCTATTGGCAATATGACAAGGAAGCGTTACTGGTTTAGGGTTTTGAATGGGGGGCATTTGGGACAGGGTGCACCTGGGACTGTCTTCTAGAGAATATGCGAGCGATCATTTTGTCATAGTGTGCTGTATCAGTGGAGGGAGACTCACATAATGAGTGGGAAGGAGTTGGACTCCCATGCTGAGGAGGTTCTCAAATGGAGGTGAGGTGTGTCTCTCGAGAGCATGGGCAGTTCTTAATAGGGAAGGAAACACTAATGTGTCCACCCTGCAAAGTTCTTGCAAGTATCTAAGAATCTTGTCCTTCAAGGAATGAAGCCTGGTGGTCTCCATGGGTCCTGAGGGGAGGGAGAGGGAAGAATCGAAGAGATTGAAGAGGATGTATTTGGGAGCAATGTAAGTGTTCTGAAAGATCATGCAATGATGGATACAAGCCATGTTAAATTTCATCAAAAAATTATAAAAGTGTATGGTCTAAAATGTAAACCATAATGTAAACCATTGACCATGGTTGGTAGCTATGCTTCAATATTTATACATCAGTTGTAACAAATGTACCATCCACATATAAAAAGATTATTAATAGAGAAGGGGGAAAAGGGGGAGGATGTTGGGTATATGGGAGTCCCCTATATTCTGTATGTAACCTTACTGTGACCTAAAACTTCTCTGAAGACAATATATAAAAAAAAAAGGAAAGACACTGGGAAAGAAATGGAAGAAAATGCCACTGTACATACAGGACAACTGGTATTACAGTGATGAAAGGAAAAATGTCAAAAAATTTATTTTATTATATTTATTTTTTTAACATTTTTGATTTTTTAATGCCCTGATATTTTTTTTACTTAATTTTAGTTTTAGCTTCTCTAAATTATTATGTATTTTATTTCTTATATTTAAACCTATCATTATTATTTCAATTTCCTATTAATTGAATTTGGCAATATTCTTGGCTTCATTTTTGAAGAGGTTTTGGATCACAGAAGGGTTACCACTATGGCAGGGGAGGAAAAATGGGGTGGGATGTCAGTGATGGGGGATACATGGGAGGAAGTTCACCTGGGCATACATATAAGGTATATAAATATGTTCAAATGTTCATGGAACATTGTCATGTGGGTGGAGATTCACATAACAAATGAAAGATTATTGAATTCCCATCCTGGGGAGCTCTGCCACATTCTCTAATGGAACAGCAACAATCCCCCAAGTGCAGGGGCAATGACTAGTGAAGAAGGATGGTCCATTGATGGGCCCTTGATGTTGATGACTATGCTTGTGAGCCTTTTGCTCTTGAATTTGCAACTTAGCTTAGTGTTGGAGAGTGCCTAAGAGTTGCCTCCTGAGAGCCTCCTTGTTGCTCAAATGTGGCCTCTCTCTAAGCCAAACTCAACATATAAATGCATTACCTTCCCCCCAGCATGGGACATGACTCCCGGAGATGAGTCTCACTGGCACCGAGGGATTGTTACTGAGCACTGGCTGGTGATACAACTGGAAAAAAGACCTTGAATAAAAGGGGGAAAAGGTAAAGACAAATGAGTGTATGTGGCTAAGAGACTTCAAAGTGAGTTGGGAGGTCACCAGAGAAGTAATGCTTATGCATGTCTCAGTAGAATCTCATAGACAACCAATGTGGATACTACCCTAAATAGTGGGGCTCCTGAGGGCTCTGGAGACACCCAGGACCTACAGTCATGGCCGATAGCTTCAGAGTTTGGTGTCTTGCCAGTGGCCCTAGTTTGGAGTTTGTGCTCCCAAGTGTGAAGAGTTGGACTCAGATGTGACTTCTCTACACATGCCTCTTCTGTCCCTTTTATTTGAACCTATAGTTGATGCTTGAGTGTGTATGTGTACATCCAAGAGACTTTAATCTCTGGGCTGTCCATGTGCCAGCTGGGTCCTGAAAATCAATGGAGTTGCAATATCTACTCTTCAGTTCATTGGACTCACCCAGAACAACTAACAAGGAGATGATGATGGGCAACAACCATCCCAAGGAACCAAGAGAGCTTAAAACTGCCAGCAAGAGAGCCCCATCCCTCTGTCCCATGGGAACAAAATTCCTCTCAAATAGAGTTGGAGTGGGCAACACCATCCCAGAACCTTCAGGATTGGGGAATGAACTATGGACTAAAGTAGACTTACTGGTATTCTACTAAAGACTTATTGTGATTCTAGCAATGGAAGAAATTATATCATTCATGTGGAGGCAGTGGCCACTGGATGTTCTGAGGGGAGGGAGAGGGAAATACAGGTGAAATATGGGGGGCATTTTGGGAACTTGGGAATTTTCCTGAATGACATTACAATGACAGATACAGGCCATTACATATCTTGCCATAACCTATAAAATTGTGCAAGAGAGAGTGTAAACTACAATGTAAACTATACTCTCTGCTTAATGGCAATGCTCTAAAATGTTTTCATCAATTGTAACAAATCTACCACACTAATGAAAGATGTTGTTAATGTGGGAAAATGTGGGAGGTATAGGAAGCAGGGCATATGGGAATCCCCTATATTTTTATGTGGCATTTATGTAATCTAAATACCTTTTTTTAAAAAAATAAAATATATATTTAAAAAAACTCTCTCACCCAGAGCCTCACCTCTTATAAGCATGTGAGTATCCCTAAAGAGTGGTGATATTTTGCATATCTCTACTGCCACCTCATACCATTGGTTATCAGTGGCATCTTGATTATTGGAAAAAGAGTCAATGACATTGATGCTCCAGAACCAATTCAGAAATCCTATTTTTAAGAATCTGTTTCTAAAAACCTTTCTTGGTGCCAAGCTATTTTAGTTTGGGATTTCTAGGAAAGCAGAACCAACAAGAGTTATCTGTAAATACTATGAGATTTTATAAAATAATCTCACACAACTGTGGGAATGTTCTATTCCAAATTCCAATGAGCATGCTGCAAAATGGAAACTCTGATGAAGGTTTTTGATGAATTCTCCAGGAGAAGCTGGCTGGCTGAAATTTTCTCTTCCGAGTGTTGAAATCATCACTTCTCCTTTTAAGATTTTCAACAGATTGCATGAGGTATCTGTCATTGCTCAATGCAATCTCATTTGATTGTAGATGTAGTCATCCTTAGATGTAATCAACTTACTAATTATTTAAGTCCATGAAATGTCCTCACAGTAACTATTAGGCCAGTGGTTGCTTGACCAAACAATTGGGCACAATTTCATGGCTAATTTGGCACATCTGCCTAACTATTGCAACTGCTAACAGAGATAACTTGCTACTGAGACTGAATTTTGGTTGTTTATGTGGATTTTAATGAAGTCTGCCTCTATATATGTCTTGATGTTGACAAAAATTAAACTGTATACTCCATTTGAATATTGAATAGTATCCTGTATCACAGTATGCAGCCAATGAGTTTTATTCCCAAAGTGGTGACAAAATGACATGACTTTAGGAAGACTAAAGAAATACAGTTATGTCTCATCTGAGAAAACTCTTTCTAGTTTCTTAAGATGTTGAAACCCACTAGGAAAGAGTTGGAAGTAAGCATTTTTCAGAAGCAAATAAGCAGGAAGATATTGCTTGTAAATGACTCTCTTGGGAGGGATTGTTTGCTTCAGATGATTTGAAAATACCCAGATTCAGCTTCTAATAATTGTCTAACATTGGGATTGATTCTCACGTTTGTTATTTTTTTCTATTGGGACTGTTGGTTCTTTATTATTTTGAGCTTTAATAGGGTGAATTTAGTGCCTACTCATCACTGAAAATGGAGGTCTGTGGTGTGACAATATAATTTCTGGAGAGGAGGAGTGACAGGACAGTGCATGAAGCAGAAAGAGCTCTGAAGTATGAGTTGGGAGACTGGTGTTCACATTTTCATTGCACCTTCAACAAATCTAAAGCCACTTCCATTCTCTAGGCCTCAGTTTTCTCATTTATAAAATCAGTCTTATGGGCTAGATGATTCTACAAGACTTTCTTCCAGGACATTCTTTAATGCTATGATGAAATTGACATTTTAGGAATAGATTTCCTTCCTCTTCCAGCCAAAACCAGCCTAGCCATGACTTCAATGATTCTTTTGCCAATACAGGTCTTTTTCCTCCATACCAGGATAAACCCCACCCTGGATCAATTTAGCTGTCCCCTTTCTTTACTTCATAAGGGCTGTTGCTTACCTTTGGTTAAAAATATCCAACTATGAAAATATGTCCTAGTACATACACAGTTTCTTTAAATTCTGTTGGATCCTCAATCCTGCTCATGAATTCTTTGTTCTGCTTCTTAATTAATTCCTACATAGATGCCAAACATTATCCATCCAGACCCCTAGGCACCTAACCCAGAACTTTATTCCTTTTTCTCAGATGATAATCTTCTTTCCTTCATTGAGAAAAAATAGTAGCCTTAAGACAAGACTTTCTTCAAATTTCTATACCACACCATCAAATTGCATTCTTCTATTTTTTATTTCTTCCCTCTGTTTCCAGCAGAAGAATCTTTCACATTTTTCTAAGGTTTAATCCTTATTTGTGTCTGGATCCCATTCTAACTAACATCTTCAGAAACCTTGAATCATCAATTATTGCCCTGAATTTCACTTTTTCCATTGTTTTCCAGGTTCAACATATATACATGCTCAGTTCTCTCCTATCTTAAAAATAAAAGCTGTCCTCAATCCTATTACCTGTTGTAGCCACCATCCTATCTCCTTCCTAAACTTTCATGGCTATAGCACTTTGTAGAGTTGTCTAAGTCTATGACCTTTACTTCTTTGACATTCACTCCTTAACCCACACATGTAAATATAATCTTGTTCCGATGCTTAAACTTTTTCATCAATTTCCCTTTACCTTAAGATTATATCCAAAATCTTTACATTGGCATACAAGGTCCTTTATCATCTGGCTACTGATTATCTTTTCAGCCTCATCTCCTGCTTCTCTTTCTCTTCTTACTTACTCTCCCCTTCAATTCCTCCCTTTTACAACCAATTACAAACACTACTTATAGCTTTATAAGTGGGCCATCCTTTATTTTATATAAGTCTGATTCCTCTGCCTACCTTTTTACCTGAACAGACCTTTCATGATTCACACTTGATTCTTCAAGAGCTTGGAAAATATGTCACCTCTTCCCTGAAGCATTCCCAGACACAGGCCAAAAATTAAGTTAGGTAAATTCTTTATGTGTTCTCAATGTACTCTATGTTGTTTTCTATTTTATCACTTATCAATTTACTTGTAGGTCTCTCACTTGGCATAGAGGGCAGGAGAATATTTATACTATAAACAATTTTTGTTTTGTTTTTTTCCAAAATTCAAATTTTACTGATAATCCTGTATTTTTATTTATTAAATCTGGCAACCTTAATCATATTGTATTAATGGCTGCAAACTTTTTTCCCATTATATAATCTGATCATTGTTCAATGTTCTTAAATAGTATGACTAAACTTTTTTTCTTATGGATGTATCCACTAATCAATTCTTCATTATTGGACAATTAGACGGTTTCCAATTTCTGCTATTATAAATAATTTCATGAGAATCATACTTTATATAAATAC
Organism: Cabassous unicinctus; assembly: GCA_029593785.1. Classification (NCBI taxonomy): domain Eukaryota; kingdom Metazoa; phylum Chordata; class Mammalia; order Cingulata; family Chlamyphoridae; genus Cabassous; species Cabassous unicinctus. Next base: position 12,092 of record JAQZBX010092602.1, read on the forward strand.
TTATTTGCATTTTTGTATTTATGAATATTTAACTTATCATAAATTATTCAAAGAGTATGCATATTTGCTTAAGGCTTGTCATATATAATACCAAAGGCTTTTTAAGAAATTGATGCTTTTTTAAAATTTTAAATAAAAAAAAGAGATTTAGATTACATAAATTT
>JAQZBX010092603.1:0-12257 GCA_029593785.1 Cabassous unicinctus
CTCTCCCACACAGTTCTGTGTGGTATATGCTGATGCAAAATGGCCTACATCTGTCGCTGCAACGCCACTCAGGACAACCCCCAAGTCCGGAAAAAGCCCCTGTATTTCAACTGCCCCACCCCTCCCTGCCCCGAAAATACCCAGTGGCCACTGGCTCCACCTCACAGTTACAATTTCTTCCATTGCTTGAATCACAATATACGACAGAACACCACCAAGTCCATTCTAGTCCATAGCTCCTCCCCCAATCCTGGGGAATTTGGCATGGTGATGTCCACTCCTCCTCCAAGTGAGAGAGAGTTTATATCCCATGGATACGGTGGGTGGGATTATCCTGCCTGCAGCTGCAGGCCCTCTCCATTCCCTGGGATGGCCGTTGCCCATCGTCGTCTCCTTGCCAGGTGACTTGGATGAGTCCATTGAGCTGTAGAGTAGGAGTTGCAGCTTCACCAAGATTCCAGGCACAGCTGGCACATAGGTAGGCCAGAGACTCCAGTTTCTGGAAGTACACCTAAAAACTCCAGCATCACATAAAGGTTTGAATAGAAGGGACTGATGGACCATGTGCAGGGAGGACTTATTTGAGTCCAACTCTGTCACTCTCAGGAGCACAGATTCCAAAGAGGAGCCCATTAATAAGGCATCAATCTCTGGGGCTATCCCCCCTTATATATGACCTGGGTGTCTCCAGAGCCTGCAGGAGCCCCTCTGTGTGGGGTGATATCCACTTTGGTGTTTTATGACATCCTACTGAGGTGTGCGTAAGCATTACCTCTGGGATGACCTCCTGATTCTCTTTGAAGTTTCTTAGCCACATGAACTCATTTCTCTTTACCCTTTCCCCCTTTTATTCAAGGCCTTTTTCCAATCGTGTTGCCGGTTGGTACTTGGTATTAATTCCTCGTTGCTAGGGAGGCTCATCCCCGGGAGTCATGTCCCACGTTGGGGGGAAGGTAATGCATTCATATGCTGAGTTTGGCAAAGAGAGAGTCCACATTTGAGCAACAAGGAGGCTTTCAGGTGGCAACCCTTAGGCATGCCATAACAGTAGGCTAAGTTTCAATTACAAGAGCAAAGACTCATAAGGCTAGTTCTCAATAACAAGAACCCATCCTCTTTTGCCAGACATGGCCTCTGCACTCAGGGGACTGCTGCTGCTCCCTTGGAGAATGTGACAGAGCTCTCCAGGCTGAGAATTCAGATTCCCTTATTTATTGAGTGATTATCTACCCTCTGTGACCATGCCCCATCCCTTGATCATTTGAACAATTTTATGTATCTTTCATGTATATTCAGATGAACTTACTCCCATGAATCCCCCATCCCAGACATCCCCCACCAATGGACATCTGCAGCCCCCATTGTAACCCTTCTGTTATCTAAACCTTCCCTGAACATGAAGCCCATATAATAACATAATACAATTAATAGGAAAAAGAAATAATAATGATAAGCTTAAATGCAATAGATAAGTACAAGGAAGCTCAGAAGAAAAAAAAAAGAAACTAAACTAAAAATAAAATATAATTAGCAGATTGGGACATTCAAAAAATGGGAAAAAAAAACAAAAAAAATCCTTTTTTACAAAAAATTATTCTTTTTTCCTTTTATCACTGCATTATCAGACGTCCAGTGTACCATGACACCTTCCCCCTCTCATTCCCCAGTGTCTCGCAAATTTTCATTTAATTTTCAAAGAAGTTTTAGGTCACAGCAGAGTCACACATGGAATACTGAAGACTCCCACATACCCATCCGCCCTCCCCCTTCCCCATATTAAAACCTTTTTTTTTTTATGGATGTTAGCATTGTTATAACTGTTATACAGATAGTAAAGTATACCAACTAAACATTGTTGATGGTTTACAGTATAGTTTACAATTTAGACTGTACAGTTTAATAATTTTTGATAATATTTACCATGTCCTGTGTCTATTACTGTAAGGTAATGAAAAACATTTCCCGTCACCACTAAATACCCCATTTGATCTTAACTGTTCCTTCCACCCCATCCCCCTGTGGCATATGACACTCCGCCGTCTTGACTCATGGAATGACAAGATTCATATTTACATGCCCTGGGTATTCCAACCTGCCCTTCCTAATCTACCCACCTGTCAACCCTGTACCACCAAACCCAGTAATATCACTACCCATCTGTCCTATCCTTCAATATGCAACTATACTCTATCCCTTTACCATAGATTATGTCCATATGGGTGATGGCTCACAGCCTACTCTTCTCTTACTCTCCCTTGTTAACCTATCTTTCAGACAGTGGTTCTCAGGGAATGATCTCTTTCCTCAGTTCAAATCAGTGAGGTCATATACTGTTCATTCTTCAACGTCTGGCTTGCTTCACTCAACATAAGGTCTTCAAGATTCATCCACGTTATTCTGTGTGTTAGCACTTTATTCCTTCTTATAGCTGAGTAATATTCCATTGTATGTATGTACCACATTTTGCTTATCCATTCATCTGTTGATGGGCACCGGGGCTGATTCCAACTTTTGGCAATGGTGAACAATGCTGCTATGAACATTGGTGTGCATATATCTGTTTGTGTCTTTGCTTTCAATTCTTCTGGGTATATACCCAGCAGTGGAATCGTTGGATCATACGGAAGATCTATTGTTAGTTTTCTGAGGAAATGCCGAACTGTCCTCCACAGTGGCCGGACCATTCCACAATCCAACCAGCAGTGAATGAGGGTTCCTATTCCTCCAGATCCTCTCCAACACTTAGAGTCTGCTCTTTTTTTAATAGTTGCCATTCTGATGGGTGTAAGATGGTATCTCATTGTAGTTTTGATTTGCATTTGATTTGCAAGCAATGTCGAGCATTTTTTCATGTGCTTTTTAGCCATTTGTATTTCTTCCTTGGAGAAATGTCTTTTCAGGTCACTTGCCCATTTTTTAAAATGGATTGTTTGTCTTTTTATTTTCAAGGTGTAGGATTTCTTTATATATGCAGGATATTAGGCTCTTATCAGATATATGGTTACCAAATATTTTCTCCCATTGGGTAGGCTGCCTTTTTATTTTCTTAATAACTTCCTTTGAGGTGCAGAAGTTTTTAATTTTGAAGAGATCCCATTTATCTGTTTTTTTGCTTGCTGCTCATACTTTGGCTGTGAAGTTCATGAAACAATTTCCTATTACAAGGTCCTGTAGATGCTTTCCTACATTATCTTCCAAGGTCTTTACACTTTTGGCTCTTATATTTAGATCTTTGATCCATCTTGAGTTGATTTTTGTGTAAGGTGTGAGATGGTATTCTTCTTTCATTCTTTTGGAAATGGATATCCAGTTCTCCAAGCACCACTTGTTAAAGTGGCCATTCTCTCCCAACTGAGTGGGCTTGGTAGCCTTGTCAAATATCAGATGAATGTATATGCGAGGATCTATATCAGAACTCTCAGTTTGATTCCATTGGTCAGCAGGTCTATCCTTGTGCCAATACCATGCAGTTTTGATCACTGTAGCTTTGTAATATGTTTTAAAGTCCGATAATGTGATACCTCCAACTTCATTTTTCTTTTTCAATATGTCTTTGGCAATTCGGGGCCTCTTACCTTTCCAAATATATTTTGTGGTTAGTTTTTCCAGTTCCTTAAAAAATAAAGTGTTGATTTTTATTGGGATTGCATTAAATCTGTAGGTTAGTTTGGGTAGGATAGACATCTTGATGATGTTTAGTCTTCTTATCCATGAACAGGGAATAGTTTTCTATTTATTTAAGTCTTCTTTGATTTCCTTTAACAGTGTTGTGTAGTTTTCTGTACATAAGTCCTTTAAATCTTTAGTTAAATTTATTCCTAGGTATTTGATTTTTTTAGTTACTATTGTAAATTACATTTTTTTTCTTGATTTCCTCCTCCGATTGCTTGTTATTGGTGTACAGAAATGCTACTGATGTTTGAGCATTGATCTTATAGCCTGAAATATTACTGAACTCCTTTATAAGTTATAGAAGCTTTGTTGTAGATTTCTCTGGGCTTTCTATGTATAGGAACATGCTATCTGCAAATAATGAAATTTTTACTTCTTCTTTTCTAATCTGGATGCCTTTTGTATCCTTTTCTTGCCTCAGTGCTTGAGCAAGTACTTCTAAGACAATGTTAAATAGGAGTGTTGATAGTGGGCATCCTTGTCTTGTTCCCTATCTCAGAGGGAAGGCTTTTAGGATTTTACCGTTGAAGATGATGTTAGCTTTGGGTTTTTCATATATACCCTTTATCATATTCAGAAAGTTTCTTCTATACCGATATTTTGCAGTGTTTTTATCAGGAAAGAGTGCTGTATTTTGTTGAATGCTTTTTCTACATCAATAGAGATGGTCATGTGATTTTTTTCTTTCAGTTTGTTTATGTGGTGTATTACATTGATTGATTTTCTTATATTGAACCATCCTTGCATACCCGGGATGAAACCCACTTGGTCAGGGTGTATAATCCTTTTGATATGTTGTTGAATGCGATTAGCAAGTATTTTGTTGAGGATTTTAGCATCTAGGTTCATTAGAGAAATTGGTCTGTAATATTCCTTTCTAGTGGTATCCTTGTTTGGTTTTGGTATGAAGGTAATGTTGGCATCATAGAATGAGTTAGGCAATATTCCTTTTATTTCTATTTTTTGAAAGAGCTGAAGTAGAATTGGTGTTAGCTCTTTCTGGAATGTTTGGTAGAATTCAGCTGTGAAGCCATCTGGTCCTGGGCTCTTCTTAGTTGGGAGGTTTTTGATGACTGAGTCTATCTCTTTACCTGTAATTGGACTGTTGAGTTCATCAATTTCTTCTTTCATCAATGTAGGCTGTTTGTGAGTTTCTAGAAACTTGTCCTTTTCTTCTAAGTTATCATTCTTGTTGGCATATAATTTTTCAAAGTATCCTCTTATGATACTCTATTTCTGTGGGGTCAGTAGTGATATCCCCTTGCTCATTCCTTATTTTGTGTATTTGCATCTATTCTCTCTTTTTCTTTGTTAGTCTGCCTAAGGGTTTTTCAATTTTATTGATATTCTCGAAGAACCAACTTTTGGTTTTGTTTATTTTTTCTAGTGCTTTCTTATTCTCTATTTCATTTAGTTCTGCTCTGATGTTTGTTATTTCCTTCTTTCTACTTCCTTTAGGTTTAGTTTGTTGTTGTTTTTCCAGTTCCTCCAAGTGTGCAGTTAGGTCTTCAATTTTAGCTCTTTCTTCTTTTTTAATATATGTATTTATGGCTATGAACTTCCCTCTCAGGACTGCTTTCGCTGAATCCCATAGGTTTTGATATGTTGTGTTGTCATTTTCATTAGTTTCCAGGTAGTTACTGATTACTTTTGAGATTTCCTCCTTGACCCACTGTTTGTCTAAGGGTGTGTTGTTTAACTTCCATATCCTTGTGCCTAACCTGTTTCTCTGGCCCTTAGTGATTTCCAATTTCATTCAATTGTGATCAGAGAAATTACTTTGTATAGTCTCAATCTTTATGAATTCATTGAGAGTTGTTCTGTGGCCTAGCATGTGGTCTATCTTGGAGTAAGATCCATGTGCACTCGAGAAGAATGTAAATCCTGTTGTGTTTCGGTGTAATGTTCTGTATATGTCTGCTAAGTCCAGGTCCTCCAATGTATTGTTGAGAGTCTTTGTTTCTTTATTGATTCTCTGTCTAGATGTTCTGTCTAATGATGATAATGGTGGATTAAAGTCCCCTGTTATAATTGTAGAGGCATTTATTTCTCCACTTAGCTTTTCCAGAGTTTGCCTCAGGTATTTTGAGGCACCCCGATTAGGTGCGTAAATGTTAATGATTGTTCTCTCTTCTTGAGAGATTAACCCTTTTACTAAAATAGTGTCCATCTTTGACTCTTACAATAGTTTTCCATTTAAACTCTATTTTGTTTGATACTAGAATATCTACTCCTGCCCTTTTTTTAGCTATTGTTAGCTTGTAAAATTGTTTTCCAGCCATTTACTTTCAGCCTCCTTGAATCCCTGGGTCGAAAGCGGGTTTCTTGTAGACAGCATATAGATGGATCATGTTTCTTTATCCATTTTGCCAATCTGTGTCTCTTGAGTTGTGAATTTAATCCATTAACGTTCAGTGTTATTACTCGCAACAAATTTTTTACTTCAGCCATATTTTCTCTGGATTAATGTATGTCTTATGTTGTTTTGTTTCTGTTTTTGTCTTTTTAGATGTTTTTAAACTCTCCTCCAACTCTCTCTCCCTTGATTTTTCCTTTCAACTTGTAGAACTTCCTTTAGTATTTCTTGAAGTGCTGGTTTCTTATTGACATACTCTCTTAATTTCTGTTTATCTGTGAATATTTTGAACTCTCCATCATTTTTGAATGCCAGTTTTGCTGGATAGAGAATTCATGGTTGGAATTTTTTTCTTTTAGTATTTTGACTATGTCATACCACTGTCTTCTTTCCTCCATGGTTTCAGATGAGAAATCAGCACTTAATCTTATTGTGCTTCCCTTGTATGTGATGGTTCTCTTTTCACTTGCTGCCTTGAGTATTTTCTCTTTGTCTTGAGCATTGGACATTTTGACAAGTATGCGTCTTGGAGTTGGCCTGTTGGGATTTATATTGTTTGGGGTGCGCTTTGCTTCCTGGATCTGCACATCCATCTCTCTCAATAGGGTTGGGAAGTTCTCAGCCATTATTTCCTTCAACACTCCTTCTGTTCCCTTTCCCTTCTCTTCTCCCTCTGGGATGCCCATGATGCGTATGTTTGCGCGTTTTGTGTTGTCAGTTAAATCCCTGTGTCCCTGCAGGATTTTTTCTAATTTTTTGTCTATCTTTTCGTCTATCTGTTTGATTTCAGCTGTATTGTCTCCCACATCACTAATTCTTTCTTCTGCCTGTTCAAATCTGCTGTTATGTGACTCCAGCGTCTTTTTTATTTCTTGGATTGTGCAATTGATCACCAGCATATCTGTTATCTTTTTGTGTATGTTTACAATTTCTTCAGTATGTTCTCTCAGTGTCTTTATATCCTTAATCTCTTCCTTCACTTCATTAAGATGGTTCATGATATTTGTTTGGGAATCTTTGAGTAGTTGTTTGATGTTCCGCATATATTCTTGTTTTTAAGTTTGTTCATTGGAGTGGTCCATGTCTTCTTGTTTCTCAGTGTGGTTTGTAATTTTTTGTTGCCCTCTAGTCATCATTTTATCTTGCTGGGTTTATTCAGTTGATTAGTTTCTCTCTCCTCTATAGTTTTATTTATTTGGTGGTTCTTTGTGTGTGTTAAGTTTTCTCTTTGACACTTTTTCTTCTTATTTTGTTTCCTTGCTTCTTTCTATGTTACCTTGAAGGGAAAAAATTAGTGCCAGAGGAATCAAAAGATGTGAGAAAGGAAGAAGGATAATAGTAATAGTAATGAAAGTTAGTAGAGGGGCCAAATAGGATTTAGTGAAATGAATATTTAACTTTTGTATGCAGTGTAGAGTAATAGGAAAAAAAGTGGAGTACCTACAATGGGCTGGGAAACCAAATAGAGGAATATATATATAATGATTTATAAGGCTAGAATGATGAGGAGGGAGAGAAAGAGTAAAGAAAGGGCTATAAGGAAAAGGCTAGTATTATTAAAAAAAGGAAGAAAACAAAATAGATAGAATAGAGATTGACACCATTAAGTTGTGAGCTAATGAAAAAGTGTGGTGTCTAAGAACCACAACAGAAAGCAGAAGGCAGAGAGATGAAGGAAGGATAAGAGATAGCTTGTGATGCAATATCAGTAAAGACAGAAAATGGGAAATCACTGAAGAAGAAGCACAGCAAGAAGAGGTAAGCTAGCAGCACTTAGTTTTTTAAAAAAAAATGAAAGAAAACAGAAAGGGGGGAGGAAAGCAGAAAGAAAAGTAAGAGACAACAAGTAAACAGAGAAAAGCCAAATGATCACACCATCAAGCAGTCAAACAAATCTAAGAAGGAAGTATTCCTTCTAGTATACTTGCGGATCATCTCAGCCTTCTTGCGTTTATCAGTTTCCCTTCAGGGTTCTATGTGTAGGTTTTGAGGCAGATTTTTGGTATTTTACTAAATTAAGAACAGGAATTCATTTTTTAAAGTGACTGTCTTTTTTTTCGGTGGGTGGTATAAGGGACCCAAAAGAAGTTCTCTACTAGATCACCCCCTTCACTGAGGGGACCCTAAATAGGCTTGTGGAAACTAATCAAGCCCTACTCACTTCCTGACCTCCCCAGGAGCACTGAAGCTTTGATGCTTATCAGTGCAGAGTGATAAAATTGGCTGACTCTGCCCCCTCTGGGGCCAGGCCTCAGTGTCAGCAGGCTGCTGGGTAAAAGTTTGCTCAGTAGTTTCGCCTCTCCCCTCAGCCTGGCACTGTTTTGAGACAGCTTATCTGCTCCCCAAAACTATGAAGGGGTCCAGGCAGCCAAATCCACAGAAGTTAAACCCCTCTCAACCTTCTGTCAGAGCCCTCCCTCCCTCAGAATATGCTCCCTCATGCCGGCAGCGGGAGTCACAGATGTAGGATCCGTGGCTCCCTCCATCCGTTTTCTGTGCAGACGGGGCTCAGCCATTTGTGTTGACCATCACAGGCAGGCTCAGAACTCACGAATATCCACTGATCACTCGACGCCGTCGATCTGCCCGCTGCTAGATGACCCAAGCTTCTCACTCCGTGCGCCCACAGCACAGACCCTCCGGCAGGACCCTGTCCACAATCGGCTGTCCCCAGAGATCTAGTTTGTGAGTACCCACCTAGATCGATGCCATCTTGCCTACCCCTCATTAATTCTTTTGGATATGGGTATCCAGTTTTCCCTGCATCATTTGCTGAAGAGACTGTTCTGTCCCAGAAAAGTGGACTTGATAGGCTTATTAAAAATCATTTGACCATAGAGGTGAGGGTCTGTTTCTGAACTCTCAATTGAATTCCATTGATTGATATGTCTATCTTTATGCCAATAACCTACTATTTTGACCAATGTAGCTCTATAATACACTTCAAAGTCAGGGAGCTTGAGTCCTTTGACTTTGCTCTTCTTTTTTAGGATGTTTTTGGCTTTTTGGGTCCCTTTTCCTTTCCAAATAAATTTGGTAATTGACTTTTCTATTTCTGTAAAGTAGTCTGTTGGAACTTTGATTAGTATTGCATTGACTCTAAAAATCAATTTAGGTACAACTGACATCTTCACAATGCTGAGTTTTTCAATCCATGAACATGTAATGTCCTTCCATCTGTTTAGGTCTTCTTTTATTTCCTTTAGCAATGTTTTGTAGTTTTCTGAATACAGATCCTTTATATTTCTGGTTAAATTAATTCCTAGATATTTGAGTCTTTTTTTTTTGCTATCATAAATGGAATTTCTTTTTCAATCTCCTCAGATTGCTCATTAATAGTATATATAAATGCTACTGATTTTTGCACATTGATATTCTATCCTGCCACTTTGCTCAACTCATTTATTAACTATAATAGCTTTGTTATAGGTATTTCAGGATTTTTAAAATATAGGATTGTGTTTTCTGTGAATAGTAAGAGTTTTACTTCCTCTTTTCCAATTTGGATGCCTTCTATTTCTTTTTCTTGCCTAATTGCTCTAGCTAGAACTTCTAGCACAATATTAAATAACAGTGGTGACATTGGGCATCCTTGTCTTGTTCCTGATCTTAGAGGGAAAACTTTCAACCTCTCCCCATTGAATACAATGTTGGCTGTGGGATTTTCATATATGTCCTTTATTATGCTGAGGAACATTCCTTCTATATCTATCTTTTGAAGTGTTTTTATCAAGAAAGGATGCTGGGTTTTATGTCAAATGCTTTTTTTGCAATAATTGAGATGATCATGTGTTTTTTTCCCTTCAATTTGTTAATGAGCTGTATTATGTTAATTGATTTTCTTATGTTCAATCACCCTTGCATACCAGGAATAAAGGCCACTTGATTGTGATGTGTAATTATTTTTATATGCTGTTGGAATAGATTTGCAAGTATTTTGTTTAGAATTTTTCCATCTATTGTCATTAGAGAGATTAGTCTTAATTTTCTTTTCTTGTAGTAACTTTATGTGACTTTGTTATTAGGGTGATGTTGGCTTCATAAAATGTGTTGAGTCTCACCTTTTCAATTTTTTGGAAGAGTTTAAACAGGATTGGTATTAATTCTTCTTGAAATATTTGGTAGAATTCACCTATGAAGCCATTTGGTCCTGGACTTTCCTTTGTTGGAATATTTTTGATGACTTATTCAATCTGTTTACTTGTGATTGGTTTTTTTTATTTCTTGTAGAGTTTTTTGTATTTCTTGTAGAGTTATTTTAGGTTGTTTGTGCATTTCTAGGAATTTGTCCATTTTATCTAGGTTGTCTAATTTGTTGGCATACAGTTTCTCATAATATCCTCTTATGATCCTTTTTTATTTCTGTGAGGTCAATTGTAATGATCCCACTTTCTTTTCCTGATTTTATTTATTTTCATCTCTCTTTTTTTCTTTTGTTAGTCTTACTAAAGTTTTGATGATTTTATTAATCTTCTCAAAGAACCAGGATTTGGTTCTGTTGATTTTCTCTCTATATTTTTTTTACCTCAATTTCTTTTATTTCTGCTCTCTGCTCTAACCTTTGTCTTCTTTCTTTCTGCTTGCTTTTGGTTTGCTGTTCTTTTTCTAGTTTCTCCAGTTGTTCAATTATAGTTTTGATTTTAGCTTTCTTCTTTTTTAATAAAGGCATTACAGGTATAAATTTCCTTATCAGCACTACCTTCTCTGTATTCCATAAGTTTTGATAAGTTGTGTTTTTGTTTTCATTCATCTCGAGCTATCTACTAATTTCTCTTGCAATTTCTTCTTCAACCCATTGATTGTTTAGGAGTGTGTTGTTTAGCCTTCATATATTTGCAAATTTTCCTTTTTCTCACCTATTGATTTCTAGCTTCATTCCATTATGATCACAGAAGATGCTTTGTGTAATTTCAGTTTTCTTAAATTTATTGAGAGCTGTGTTCTGGCCCAAGATGTGGTCTATCCTGGAGAAAGATCCATGTCCACTTGAGAAGAGTGTACAGCCTGCTGAGTTGTAGTGCAATGCTCTGTATATGTCTGTCAGGTCCAGCTCGCTTATCACATTGTTCAAGTTCTCTGTTTCCTTGTTGATCTTCTGTGTAGCTGTTCTGTCTATTGATGTGAGTGGGATGTTGACATCTCCAGCTATTATTGTAGAGACATCTATTTCTCCTTTCAGCTTTGCCAGAGTTTGCCTCATGTATTTTGGGGCACTTTTGTTAGATGCATAAATATTTACCACTGTTACTCCTTCCTGGTGGATTGTCCCTTTTATAATATAAAAAGGCCTTCTGCATATCTTATCAATTTTTTTTTTTGCACTTAAAATCTGTTTTGTATGACACCAGTATACCTGCCCTTGCTCTCTTTTGGTTACTATTTACATGAAATATCTTTTTCCAGCCTTTCCCTTTTAGTCTATTTGCATTCTTGGGTCTAAGGTGAGTCTCCTGCAGACAGCATATGAATGGCATATGAATGGCTCATGTTTTCTTATCCATTCTGTCATCCTGAGCCTTTTGATTGTCAAGTTTTAATCCATTAACATTCAATGTTATTACAGTAAAGGCATTATTGACTTCAGCCATTTTCTCCTTTGGCTTTCATATGTCATATCTTTTTATTGTTCATCTTTTTACCTTTTTGGTTACCCCTTCTGATAGTTTCCACTTCTCCACTCTCCTCCAAGCCTCTCTCTTTCTTCTCTTTTCTTTTCTGGCTGCTGAACTCCCTTCAGTGTTTCTTGCAGAGCTGGATTCTTGTTTAAGAATTCTCTTATTTTCTGTTTATCTGTGAATATGTAAATCGCACCATCATATTTAAAGGACAGGTTTGTCAGCTAAAAAATCCTTTGCTGGCAGTTTTTCTCTTTCAATACCTTAATTATACCACTATCTTTTTGCCTCTGTGGTTTCTGAAGAGAACTTTGCACTAAGTCTCATTGACTGTGATGTTTCACTTTTCCCTTGCTATTTTCAGAATTTTCTCTTTATCTTGGTATTTGGTATTCTGAACATTATGTGTCTTGAGGTAGGCCTATTTGAATTTATTCTAACTGGAGTATGTTGTGCTTCCTGGACATGTGCTTCATGTCTTTCATGAGAGTTGGGAAATTTTCAGCCATTATTTCCTCAAATACTCTCTCTCTCCCTTTTCCCTTCTCTTCTTCTTCTGGAACCCCAGTAACATGTATGTTGGTGCACTTTTTGCTATCATTCAACTCCCTGAG
>JAQZBX010092604.1:0-12259 GCA_029593785.1 Cabassous unicinctus
ATTCGCTGCGTGTCTTCTCTGTGTCTGCTTATCTCCCCCTTGCTGTGAGGTCCTGCCGCATCAGCCCACGGCACCACGCGAGCCAGCCTGCCCTCACAAGGAGGCGCCGGGACGCGAACCCGGGCCTCCCATATGGTAAACGGGGGCTCTATCCACTGAGCCACACCCGCTTCCCTCTCGCTCTCTCTTTCTTTCTCTCTCTCCCTTTCTCTCTTTCTTTCTCTCTTTCATAACTTTCAGGGGAGCTAATGTGGTTCTGGTTCAATCCCTAGCCCCAGTACCTCAATAACTAAATAACTAAATAAATTTCACTCCTTTAGTTGTCTCCCACAAATTTTGACATCTGTAGTCCTTTCAGTGTCATTAGCTGTTCTTTATAAGTTCCTCTTTGATTTCCTGTTTAACTCAAATGTTACTTAGTAGAATGAATTTTAGTTTCCAGATATACAGGATTTTTTTTTTTTTAGCTATCCTTTTAAAATTGGTGTTTTTTAATTTCATTGAATTGGTAGGATGTTAGTTCTTTGGAATTTATTGGGCTTTACTTTGTGACCTGGTACATGATTGATTTTTGGACTGTTTACTTGTGATTGAAACAGATATACTTTGTATTTAGGTATAAAATGTAATATGTTATTTATATCTCCTTTATCTTTGCTTCTCTCTTGTATGTTTGATCTATATGTTAAATTGTTATTTATTTTCTTTGTAAAGCTTATCAAATCTGCTTTCCCTCTGAACATGATAAAACCCATAACGCATTTTAACCATGTCTGCTGTCCATCTCCCACCCCACTTCCATAGTTTTGACTGGAATTTCAGTTCAGAAGTTTTATAGATATTTCTTCTTTTAGTGATTGCTTATTTAGGCAAAGTAAACATTATTAATTATTTACTAATCCTTTGCACTGATTTTTTTAATGTTTTCTTCGGGATTCATTTGTCTTCTTGCTGCAACATGTCCTTCAAGAGTTTTGTCAAGGAGAGTTTTTTGTGGAGAAGACATTCTGAAAGTTTGTTTGTTTTTTCTTTAGGTACCGGGGCCAGGGATTGAACCCAGGACTTTGTATGTGGGAAGCTGGCACCCAACCACTGAGCCACATCGGCTTCCCTGAGTTGTTTTTTTCATTTGTTTGCTTGTTGTTTGTTTTTAGGAGGCACTGGGAACTGAACCCGGGACCTCTGTGTAGGAAGCAGGCCCTCAACCACTTGAGCCACATCTTCTCTGAAAGTATCTTTTTAATTTTGAAAATACCTTGTTTTACTTTAATGTTTAATTGATAATTTTACCTGCATATAAAATTGTAGGTTCAAAATTACTTTCTTTCAGCACTTTGAAGCTGTTACTCAATTGTTCTGCTTCCAGTGTTGCTGCCGAAAAATCTGATGTCAGCTGATTCTTGATCCTTTTTAGGTGATCTACTTGTATTCCTCTGGAAACTTTCGGAATTTCTTTTGTCTTTGCTTTCCCAGGACTTCTGTTAGAATATACTGTAATGCTTACATGTAGCTCTTTTATTTCTTAACTTTTCTCTCATTTGTTCTATCTCTTTATCTTTTCCTGATGTATTCTGAGAGAGTTTCTCAAGTCCCTGTTTCATCTCAGTCTTTTCTTCAACTGTATCTATTTCGGCTATTAAATTCGTTGACTAGATTTTTTTAAATTTATTTTATTTTTATTTTTATTTTTTATTTTTTTTAGGAGGTACATGGGATTGAACCCAGGACCTTGTGTACATGCAAAGCAGGCGCTCAGCCACTGAGCCTACAACTGCTCCGCTAAGATTTTATTTTTAACAATTGTATTTTTCATGGCAAATTTTCCCAATTGGTGGTTCTTCAAGGCAACCTTCCATTATCATCCTTATCTTTCTGAGGAGACTTTCTATATTTAATTTAAATTCTTATGTTCCATTAGTTCTGTCTCCTCTGGTATAGGTTGTTAATGTTTATACTCTTTCATAATGCTTGTTTTTCCATTGCCTGGTTAGTTTTTTTCAAGCACTAATCTTTTATTCGGTTGGGTCTCTCAGCTTTCTTGTCTAGTAATATGTAACTGAGGGGAGAATGTAAGTCTAAGTTCTGATTTTCCCTTTTCTAAATGAATTTTAGGGATGGGATAGGGGATGTACCTCAGGGTTCTGCCTTTCCCTTTACCCCCCTCCCATTTTCCACTGCCTCTGGTACAAATCCTCCAGGGCTGCCTGTATCTGGGAGTGGCCATCCTTCCTGTCATCGCCAAACCCAAAGAGTTGACATGGGAAGTGAGAGGGGCTCTGAAACTACCCTTTGATTCCTCACCTCATGCTGGCTCCAGTGATGCCATAGCTCATAGGGGCCAGTGGTCAGGCATTTAAATCTCTCAGGCAGTGTATATATGTGGGGGAAGGACACTGCTAGAGAGCTCCCTAAACCCGTCTCTCATGTGCAAGCCCCTGGCCCTTTCCTGTTTCACATTCTCCCTCCACAGGACTCAGCCAACTTCGTCTCTCCCAAGGACTTCTCACGTTGTTTATGTTGTATGCTAAGCTGGGCTCTGAGGTCAGTCAGTCTGCTGCCCAACAGCAGTCCATGATAGCGTGCCATCTTCTAAGGTGCCAGCATCTGAGGTACTGTTAGATTAGGGGGAAAGGAAAATAATGATGGCTAAGTTGGTAAAGAAAAAAAATCGAAGGATACAAAGAAGTGGGACATTGCTGAGGGGAGAGTAAATCGGAATAAACTTTCTACAGGTGATATATGTACTTAAACACCTTCAAAAAATCTATTCCTTTGATCCAGAATTTATCCTCAAGAGATAATCACAATGTGTACAAAGGATATGAGTGATGTTGAACATTACAATAGTGTTCGTAATATTTAAAAATTACAAGCAAACTAAAGATCCTATTATAGAGAATTCATTAAGTAAGTTCTTGTCCACCCACATCTTGCAAAGTCTTGTAACTGTTAGAAAAGATGTTACAGAAGACTATTCAGTGGCATAGGAACATTTATAATGTGAAGACAGGAGAATCAAGTTATAAAGTTCTATTATTAACCATTTTCATGCAAATACGTGTATAGATTGCCTCTGGTTGTACAGGATTTCTTTTTCTTTATTGTCAGAATTTATTTTTATTTGTTTCAGAATTCTCTTTAATGAATATATATTTTATGTGGAGACAGAATTCTTAAAATAAATGAGAGATTGGGAAAAAGTAATGGTAAAGTCAAATGTTGGGATGGGTGCTGGGAAACTAGCACACCAAATACATTGCCACCATCCTTTTAGAAAGCAGGAGGTACATTGTATTTCAAGAAAAACAATATGTTTATCCCATTCATCTAGAAGAAATAATTTTTGTGAATTTATCTGCATAAAATGCAGAAAAAGTAAAAATTGAGCATTGTGCAATAAATACAGACCTAAGTAAGTTAAAGTTAAATGTCAAATAGTTGGGTACTGATTAAGTGAATTATGATTTTTGGAATATTACACAACCACTAAAAATCATGTTCATCATTTGTGGTAAAATGGTAAAGTGTTTGCAATTACTTTAAAATTCTGTCTGCATATACACACACAAGGGAAGGACACACATAAACAGGTACAGCTGACTTATTGCAGAGATAGGATTGAGGGTTAACAAAAACTAAATTGTCTTACTAGCACAAGGCATAAAGAGAGATGTATAAAAAGTATAAATAGGTATAAATTTGAGATTACCCAGATTTAAACCCTTAATTTGGGGGATGCTCTTGTTTGCATGCTAGGATTGTTTATTTCCTTAACCCTGGACATGTTTGTGGCGAGCTAGTGCTTACTCTTGTATTTGTGATTCCTCCGTATGTGTGGCTTACATCCTGCTTGGAATAAATGATGTTCTGGGTAAAGGCAGACATGGGGGCTCGGGTAGTGAGCCTTTGACTGGGTGGGGTTGATTTGGTCAGGAATCAGGCTAGCAGGGGCCCCTGGGTGCTGCCACTGCCAGCACTACATTTAAAGTGACTCCTTCCTTTGTCCAGCCAGAGCTCCATTCTTCTCTCACTTTTCCCTCCACTATGCTACTAAAACAGGTTTCTCTCTCAAATGAGTGTTTTGTATTTTTCACCCATCTGGTTAGCTTAGGGCTGGGTAGTGTTTTGATCAGGGCAGAAAGCAGCAGAGTACCACGGGGAGCTCTAGGAGAGGCATATGTATCTGCTGTCATTTTGGATTCGGGATATTAGCGCTGGAAGAGTTCCTTTTCCAGCTTAGGAGAAGCACCTTGCCCAGGATTCTGTTATTCCTTGGGTCCTGGGTTCTTAACACTGCTATTGTTGTTCCTTGTTCGGTGCCAGTCCACACCTCCGTGGTCTCTCAGATGGCACCATTCTCCCTTTCTCCCTGTGAGTCTCTCCTGCCTGGCTCTGTCATATTCCTCTTTTTTTCCTTTTCTAGAAAGAAAAGTCAAAATCGAACAGTTCAGCAGCCCGGGAACCTAATGGCTTTCCCTCTGATGCCTCAGCCAATTCCTCTCTCCTTCTTGAATTCCAGGGTGAGTTGCATCCATATGTCTTCCTTGCAGGAAAAAGAAAACCTAGACAAACCCATTAATAATAAGAATAGTTCTTTGTATCATTTGGTGCCTACTGTTTTGCAGGTATTTTTGCTCGGCACCTTACATATATATATATTTTTTCCCATTTAAATCTCACAATAACCCTGCAAGATAAAAGTAAAGAAACTGAGGCTCAGAGGGGTGAAGTTACATATCCAAAGTCACATGACTAGTAAGTGACTGACCCCATGTTAGGTCCTGGTTTTTCTGGATCACAAGCTCTTTTCTTTAGACTGTATATTTTACAGGAAGCCCTGAAGTCGGCTACCCAAAGCCAGGGCATGTGTCTATCCACTGTTGACCGAGGCTTTGCCTCCTGCAGTGACCATCAGTGCCCGTCCTGCAACTGCCGGCACTGGAGCCCCAGCGTGACATCTCCCCCTCTACCGCCGGGGTCATCTACGAAGCACTTGCACTTCAGTCTCTCCTTTTCATCCTTATGTCATCAGCCTGTGATATAAACCAGGCAGTTATTAATTCTTTATTTAAGGAAACTGATGCTCAGAGAAGAAAAGTGCTTGCCTGAGCTCAGAAGTGGCAGAGCTTTGTTCTTTTCATTAACACACACACACACAGCTTCCACTTTAGTGTGGAAGTTAGTGGTCTTTGTAGAGGCAAACATTGGAGAGGGCTTATGACTTTCTCTTTGGAATGAGACTCGATGCTGACCCAGCAAACTGTTATTCCTTCCCTCCCTCTTATCCCAACCCCACCAGGACCAACATAACATAGGAATGGGAATACCAGGGAAGGGTTCTCTTTAAGTTATATGGGAGGTGTTAAATAAGTAAGCATGAAGCTCTGGGAGAAATGGGAGGCACCACTTCCTCCTTTGGATCACCATCTCATTCTTTCCATCCGGTAAACATTTCATTAACACCTGTTATGTGCCAGGTACTGTGTAGGGCACTGGGGATACAGGAACAATAAGTCACAGAGCCTGTCCACAGAGCGTGCTAGAAGGAAGCAGGCGCATCATCTGATAAATGGCAGGCCAAAGTGAGGAAATAAAAGAAAGGGTGTTGTTTCTGCCCAAGGGAGCCAGGGAGTCAGGGCTATGCGGAAGAAGTGAAGCTCGAGCCGAGTGTGGGAAGGTATCGGGGCTTTTGAGGGTGACTGGAAAGAGAGTCATCCCAGCAGAATGAACGGGGGGTTAGGTACTGTGCATGGAGCACCTCTTGGGTTAGGCTCCTGCTTTGCTAGAAGAACAGCAAGCAGTGAGGCTGGAGAGCAGGAAGGACTTGGTGTGGCATGTCTGCCCTGAGAGGCCTTGGAGTTGGCAGTTTATCCTTGAGGCAGCATCGGAGGGGTTAGGAAGAGCTCACAGGTGGCAGTGTGAGATGCAGTTTGGAGTCCACGGGTCTGAAGGCAGGAAGAGCAGTTCAGTGGCTGTTGCAGTCGGCCAGGCAGGAGGTGACAAGGCCTGCGCTAAGGCAGGAGGAGACGGGGGAATGGATGCAGGTGGCATCAGCATCCTCTGGACAGATGAGGTGAGCGGATGCTGGAGGTGAGGGAGAGGAAGGCGTTGACCCCTGTGCCCTGTTTTCTTGGGTGGTGACTCTGAGCCTTTAGCGCTCCCCAGTGGATTTTTGTCCCCCAATCCTTGGTGCAGTCAGGTGGAGCCTGGGCAGCTGGAGGCCCTGGGCTGACACCTTCAGGCACCGCTGGCCTCCTTCAGAGACCAAATTGTGCCGTTTTCTACACATCTTGTGATGTGAGGAGGATTAGGAGATCCTGAGCTGAGGCCCAGTTACTCCTCCCTACCACTGGACACTGAAATACCAGCTCCAGTCTGTAATTGGTGAACAGTAATGAGCACATCCCAGCCTTCCTGAAATATAAAGTTTGCATAGACTTAAACGATTCTGGCTGCATCTGGTGCTTAGAATATGTCATGGAATCAGAAATGCTTCAGCTAGTCGGCATCGACTTGCTGGTAATCCACAGCGCCCTCCTCGGGGTATGTCTGCAGTGGTGATCCTTGTGCCCAGATGTGTCCCTTGCTGTCGGAGGAAGTGCCAGGCCCGTGGCTTGGTACTGAGTTACTCCAAGGAGAACTGCCACCCTCAGCTGTTGCCTTTGTTGTGCTGGGCTTTCAGATGATAACAGCAACCAGAGTTCTGTGTCGGATGTCTACCAGCTCAAGGTGGACAGCAGCACCAACTCGAGCCCCAGCCCCCAGCAGAGCGAGTCCCTGAGCCCAGCGCACACCTCGGACTTCCGCACAGACGACTCCCAGCCACCCACCCTGGGTCAGGAGATCCTCGAGGGTGAGTCTTGGCTCCAGGACCAGCCTCTTGGAGACCTTTGCCTTGCCCTTGCTGTCTCTCCTCTTCAGAAGGAGGGCTCAGAGAGGGGACCTCAGAAGCCAGCAGCACCAGCCTGTTGTTAACAGCTGGGGCTGTTTGGGGAAAGGATGTATTTTACCCTTCACAGAGGGAAGGAAGCTAAGCCAACAGACAGTGAATGCCAGGCCCTGGGGACAGATTTTTCATATTTGATGCCTGATTTAGTTCTCCCCAAAACCCTCTGGGAGAGCAGCTATTATTGCCATTTTACAAATGAGGAAATGGGAGCTGAGAAAGGTCAAATGGCTTGTCCAACTCAGGGAACTGGATGTAAGTTTAAGTCCTTCTGACTTCAGAGTTTCTGCTCTTTGCATTACATCCTGCACATTTCTGGTTATAATACATAGAAAGATGATATATATGTCTTTGACCCTCATTAGCATCCCCTGTTAACCTGTGACCTGTTACCAGGGGGCTGACAAATAGAGCTCCTTTCCCTGTGGAGAATGCCAGTGAGCGTCACTGTGGACTGTGTGCTTACTGTTTGCCAGGCATTGCTCTGAGCTCCTTGCCCAGGTCATCTCAGCTGGCCCTCAGATAACCTTCTCATGAAACTGAGAAACTGGCTTAGAATTGTGATGTTTGGAATGACAAGATGAGCTGCTTCCTCAACCCCAGTTGTCTGCAGAGTAGACCAGCCCCTCCGGCCTGGCGTTTGCGGCCCTCCATGATCTGGACATGTTTTACCCCCTCCCATTGCTGACGGTGGCTCCACAGCAAACCTCTGGAGCCCAGCCCTGAACCTTTCCTTCACTCCTTTTAAATGTTCGCTTCCCAGGCCAGCATTCTTCCCTCTTCACTGAGTTGCCTCCACAGAACTCTTAGGAAAGCTCCCCAGGTGGAGACAGAGATTCCACAGGCGCCTGCTGCCTCAGGAAAGCCCTGCAGTTGTGCTGACCTTGCTGCTTTTTCAGAGCCCTCCCTGCCTGCCTCAGAAGTTGCTGACGAACCTCCCACCCTCACAAAGGAAGAGCCAGTTCCACTAGAGACACAGGTAAGATGGTTGGTTTTCTCAGTTTCTAAGAAAAAAGTAAGGGGTGTGCTGATGTGAAATTGGATCTGTGGCATGGAATGTGCTGGGCGGCGGGCAGCAAGGGGAACTGGTTTCTCCAGGTTGTGAGGTTGGGGAAGTTGGGTTATCTGTGAGAATGCTGGGAGGATGGGGAGAGGGAGCTCTCAGTAGGTTCTGCTCTGCCGCAGAGGGATGGCCTCTAACTCCGTGCTCTGGCTGCTCCTAGATTGCTGAGGAAGAGGAGGACTCAGGAGCCCCGCCCCTGAAGCGCTTCTGTGTGGAGCAACCCACAGTGCCGCAGACAGCGTCAGAAAGCTAGCAGCTCCGGGTGCCCCTTGCCTCCTGGCCCCCTGCCTCTATTTATTGTATTCTGGTTCTGGCCATGCTGTGTTACTGGGGTAAGGGCAAGCACTGGGGTCCAGCGCCTGCACGTACGAGCCTTCTGGGCTGGAAGAGCTGGCCTGGGACTCGGGCTGGTACCATCATCTTCCCGTCCCTGGCACCTCTGCTTGCTTCTGAGAAGAGGAGCACTCATGTCCTTTTTGCACCCCACATAGGCTGGAGCCTCAGCTGTCCCAAGGCTCATCTGTCACCTCCAGGTAGCAGTCTCTGCTCAGAACCTTTGGGCTGAGCTGCTGGCGCTTCTACAAGAGGAAAGAGATGTGGAAGGCGCCCTCTAGTGAAGAGGGTGCCTAGGGTTACTTGAACTTGAATGGAGTCCATAGATTTATGGATTTCGTGTGTGGCTAGGGGCCCTGTAGGCTGTTGTTGGAGAATGCCTGGGTAGAGACTTTGGAGGTAGAGGAAGTTCTCCTCCAGGAAGGGAAGGGCTTTTCTCCACATGGCTGAAAGTCCATGGAGACTTCCTGCTGTCCAGGCAGTGCTTCTGCCCGACCTGAGGTTGCCCTGCCTCTCATGGGGTCACTAGCTGCCAACAGTCCGTTGTCCTCTGCCGTGACCGTCCCCTTCTCCAAACACACACGTGCACACAGCTTTCCCTTTTTCCACATGCCCATTTCATTCCAGCATTCCTGGCCTCCTGCCATAGCCCCCAGCACTCATGCCACAAACTCTGCCCCAGCAAGAATTTGAGGTTCTGATGGCAGTACCCATCCCGCACAGTACTTCTTCAGCTCAGACTTTCTAGAAGTTCCCTTTTCTTTGAAATCTGCATGTTTAATTGAACTTTGTGATTTTATTTTTTGTTTCAAAAAAGTTAAAAAAAAATGGAAATGGGCAACAGTGAGTGAAGACATATTTTAGCACTGAATAGAATATTTTTAAAATTAAACTATTTGAAATTTGTCTTGTTGGTATCTGAGTGCTTCATTTTTAAAGGTTGTGGGGCAGGGGTTGCGGGGGGGGTAGCCGAGTATTTGGGGAGTCACTGTGGTCTGGGTCTAGCTGGTTTTCTTCCTCCCACAGAGTGCAGTTGCTGATGGAGGTGATTGGGAGACTTCTTTTGAAGGTGTCAGGTAGTTCGAATTACACTCCTGTCCCTCTGTGCACTGAACACAAACCAATGGATGTCTTTTCCACAGCTCCAGATCCTCAGGAGGGATTCGTGACTTCTTTTTTTTTTTTCACTTTTTAAAAAATTGTGGTAAAATACCTGTAACATAAAATCTAGGATGTTAATCATTTTAAAGTATACAATTCAATGACATTAAGTTGTGCAACTGTCCTTACTATCTGGCGTTCCAGAACTTTTTCATCATCCCAAATGGAAACCCTGAACCCATTAAGCAGTCACTCCCCACTCTTCCTTCCCCCAAATCCCTGACAGCCACACATCTACTTTCTATCCATGAGTTCATTTTTGTTCTGATTCCTCAGGAAAATAACAGAGGCATGGTTGAAAAGGATTCTACATTCTATATGTTCAAGAATTTAATTTCAGTATTATATTCTCTGAAGTGATTCCTCTCATTTCTTAGAGGGGTCCATTGATGCTCCAGGTATCGCAGATGAGACTAGAATCTAAGTTCTGCTGGCCTGATGGGTCATCCCTAGCATATTTAAGAGTTTAATATAACAGAAACTTTATAAGGTTGTCAAATGACCATTACAGATACTGGAATTACTGTATGTGGTCCCTAAAATAAATAGGTTTTTATGTGTGTTTAAATAAAGGACAGTATTGAAAGTATAATGAAGGCATAAGAGACCATTAGGCAGATTTGAAAAAAGAACCAAATAGAATTTCTATAAATGAAAAACAGAATTATTGAAATAAAAGGTAAGCAGAAGAGAAAAATAACAAGGGGCGTTAAGTGCTTGGCATCCGTGATTACTGTGTGACCAGGTGGGAGCAAGAAGAGCAGGAATGCCCTCTCTGAGGGGCCTCGCCATGGAACTGGACAGGCTATGGTGTAGTCAGTGCTGGAGCCCAGGCCCACAGACAAGCACGTAGGACAATGACAAAGGTGCAATGGAAACCACTCCTCCCTGGCTCAACTTCCACTTTACTACCACTTCATAGATACGCAGGCTAGCAGCCTCCACTACCATCCTGGAATCTTGATGGGCTAAGAGTTGGAGGATGAGAAGAAACAGAAGAGAGGAAAAGTCAAGGACTGACCATAAGTTACTGACAAGTAACTGGTAAATTCTCTCTGGGGAGTGCAGGCCCAATGCATATGCACATTGGAATCATTCTGGGAAGTACATAGCCTGCCTAACTAATAGGGACAACACTAAAGAGCATGAGAGCTTGAATTCTGCACAAGAGGACTTTGGAGTATGGAAAAGGTGAGTGCATGGGATTAGGTTTCCATGCCTAAGTTATTCATCGTGTATGAAAATGACATTTATTTTGTAAACGGTTGTTGGAAGCAGCCTGGTTTAAAACACTTGGCCTTTGCCTTTAAAGAGCTTATAGACTGGTGAGGGAGAGAGTGGAAAGGAGCCAGCGCCGTGGAGGGTGGTGAGGGTAGAGAACTGTAAGGGCCAGGCCAGGATTCCAGGAGGAATCTGGGCTTTGCAGTCATAGAAAGCTATGTAGAGGAGGTGACATTTGAGCTGGGCCTCAAAAACTGTCTGGATGTGAGGAGATGAGGAAAGACTGTTTAGGACAGGGGGTTAGCATGAGCAGATGTCTGGAGCCAGTGAAGCAGGGAGTATGTGGAGGGAGGAACCAGCTAACGAGGTTTCTCTTTTCTCCAACTTTTTATTTTGAAAAATCAAAGCTACAGGAAGTTGCAAGACTGATTCAGTAAACACATGCACACCCGTCAACTAGATTCACCAGTTATTAACATTTTGCCACATTTCTGTTGGATCTCAATATGTGTTCTTGTTTTTATCATCATGGCACTTTACCCCTAAATATTTGAGTGGGTATGTGCCAAGAACAAGATATTTTCCCAACATAACAAGGGTACCATTATCACACCCAAGAAATTTAATATAATAATATCATCTAATGGAAACATTCAAATCTCCCCAGTTGTCCCAATAATGTCCTTTACAGTTGTTCCCCGGCCTGCTTCAGGTCTCTGCCCCATCCAGGATGAACCTAGGATTACACATGTACTGGGTTCAATCCTCCTCCTAAACAAAAGAAAAAGAAACCTAGGCAAACCTAATTTTGCTGAAGAGTAAGGAAGTCTGAGGGAAGAAGTGGAGAGATTGAGGTCAAATTGTGGTGGGCCTTGAAGATCAGACCAAAGAGTCTGGTTTGGGGAGCCTACCACTGTGAGCCATGGAACAGGCGAAAGACATGTTTTAGCAGCAACGTGCCAGATGTCATGGAGAGGAGAAGGGGAAGCACGGAGACAAAATGGAGTGAGGTTACATACCTGATGGGTTTACATGTATTGAGAGGAGATACGCAGTTCTGTCTAAGGATAGATCACTGATAGGTATGAAGAAAACTAGGTAAGCAAACAGACCAGAGCAATCCAGGTTAAAAAGCAAAATGTACGTAAGAAAAGAAATGTAATCAGTTCACCACATGGATCATCTGTGAATAATATATAATCATAACTTACACAATGACTACTGATTTAACCAATTGCAATATAATTATTTTAGCAAGATGTTTATATATGTGTGTGAGTGTGGGAAGCTATAAGGGCTAAGTCCTCATCTTCCACTGAAGAAAGTCAACACCTAATATTTAAAACCAAGACCAAAAAAAAAAAAGTATATATGTGTTGTTTAGCAATATGGAGGTAAACACCAGAAGAAACAATGTAATGAGTTGAAAATGGATGCCTGGGAGAGCAGGAAGTAGAGTGGGGAGAGTGATGCAGGGAACTGGCTATTTTTTGTGTGTGATGACTTCGGAAGTTTTTTTTTGTTTTTTTTTTTTT
>JAQZBX010092605.1:0-12255 GCA_029593785.1 Cabassous unicinctus
AAAGAAAGACAGCTAGGGTAGCTATATTAATATCAGATAAAGTAGATATTAAATGAAAACTGTTTTGAGGGATAAAGAAGGTCACTACATAATGATAGTGGTGTCAATTAATAAGAAGACACAAGAATTATAAACATACATGTATCTAATAGAATAGCCCCAAAATATATGAAACAAATAGGGACAGATTTGAAGGGAAAAAAAAGTTTCTACATTAATATTAGAAGAATTTAATACACTACTCTCAATAATGGATAAAACACTTAAACAGAATATTAATAAAGAAATTGAAGGATATAATGATACTATAAACCAATTACATAACAAACATATGTAGACTACTTAACCCACCAGCAGCAGAATACACATTTTTCTCTAGTGCATATGTGTCACTATCCAGGACAGACCACATGTCAGGTCACAAAGCAAGTCTCAAGCAGTTAAAAAAGTGTGAAAGAATATACTGTGTCTTGATCACAATGGAATGAAGCTAGAAATCAATACAGAGAGATAACTAGAAAATGTGTGAAAGTTATACAACACATTCTTAGACAACCAGTGGGTCAAAGAAGAAATCACAAGGAAAATTAGGAAATAACCTTTGGTGAACAAAAACAAAAACACAACATTCCAAAACTTATGAGATGCAGCAAAGCAGTGCTGAGATTGAAATTTATAGCTCTAAAGAATTACCTTAAAAAAGAAATATCTCAAATCAGAGATCTACCCTTACAAAGGGAGGATATAGAAAAAATTTAGAAGGAGGAAGGAAATAACAAAGATCAGATCAGAGTTAAATGAAATAGAGCATTAGCAAATAGAAAGAATCAAGGAAACCAAAAGTTGGTTCTTAGAAAAGATCAATAGTCAACAAACTTTAGCTAGACTGACAAAAATTAAAGAAGCCACAAATAACCAAAATCATAAATGAAAGGGGGGCACTACTACTGACCTCACAAATATTAAAAAGGATTATAAGGGAGTGGATGTGGCTCAAACAGTTGAGCACCCGCCTCCCACATGGGAGGTCCTGGATTCAGTTCCCAGTGCCTCCTAAAGAAAAACCAATGTGAAAACAATGAACAAAACAATGAGCAAAAAACAATGAGCAAACAATGAGCAAAATGAGCAAAAACAATGAGGAAAAAAACTAGCAAAAAAAAAAAAAAAAGAGCAAAACAACAAGTAGACAGATGAAGGAGCCAACTAAGGGGAGATCACATGGTTCTGTGGTTGAGTGCTGGCCTCCCACATACGAGGTCATGGGTTCAATCTTTCATCCCAGTACCTCAAAAAAAAAATGGTTATAAGAGGACACCATAAACAAGTATACGCCAACAAATTAGATGACCTAGATGAAATGGTCAAATTCTTAGAAACACACATACTACCTCCAATGACTCAAGAAATAGAAGATCTCAACAGAATAATAAGAAGTAAAGATTTTTAATCAGACATGGAAAAAAAAGGTCTCCTTAAAGAAAAACCCAAGAAGAGATGTCTTCATAATGAGAGTTACAAGCATTCTAAGAAAAATTAAAATAAATCCATTCAAATACTTCCAAACTCATTCTGAGTCCAACATCCTCCTCATATCAAAGCCAGATTGATACTACAAGAAAAGAAAATTAGAGACCAATATCCTTTATAAGTATAATTACAAATATCCTCAACAAGATACTAGCAAACTGAATTCAACAGTACAATAAAATAATTAAACACTGCAATCAAGTGGGATTTATCTCAGTAATGCAAGGGTGTTTCAACATAAGAAAATCAATTATTGTAATACATCACATTACCAGAACGAAGTACATAAACTAAATGATCATCTCAATTGACACAGTAAAGGCATTTTCAAAATCCATCACCCTTTCTTGATCAAAAAACACCACCACCACCAAAAAACAAGAACACGTAGAAAACTATTAATAGAAAGAAACTTCCTCAACATGACAAGGGGAATAAATGAAAAACCCACAGCTAACATCATATTCAATGGTGAAAGATTGAAAGCTTTCCCTCTAAGATTAGCAATAACACAAGGATACCTCCTATCGCTTCTGTTACTCAACATTATATTGAAAGGTCTAGCTAGAGCAATTATGTATGAAAAAAGAAAGAAAAAATATCCAAATTGGAAAGGAAGAACTAAAACTTTCCTTAATTGCATATGATTTGTACTATGCATAGAAAATCCTGAAAAATCCACAACAAAGCTACTAGATCTAATACATTCAGCAAATTGGAGGACTACAAGATCAACACGCAAAACCAGTAGTATTTCTATACAATAGTAATGAACAACCTGAGGAGGAAATAAAGAAAAAAATATCCATTTCCAATAGTAACTTAAAATCAAATATCTAGGAATAAATTTAACCACGTATGTAAATGACTTTAACGTGGAAAACTATAAAATATTGCTAAAAGAAATCAAAGAATATTTAAATAAACAGAAAGATATTCTGTGTTCATGTATTGGAAGACTAAATTCTATTAAGATATCAATTCTACCAAAATGACTTACAGATCCAGTGCAAAACACTCCCAATCAAAATTCCAACAGCTTTCTTTATAAAAATGGAAAAGTCAGCCATCAAACTTTTATGGAAAGGTAACAGGCTCCAAATAGTCCAAAACATCTTAAAAAATAAGAATACAGTTGGAGTACTCACACATCTTGTTTTTAAATCTTGTTACAAGGCTACAATAATCAAAATAGCAGGGTATTGACACAAGGACTTCAGCACACCAAAGAGTTCATCATGAAATTAAAAAGACAGCCAACACAATGGGAAACAATATTTGCAAACCACATACCCAATAAAGGCTTATTTTCAGCACATATAAAGAAACCTACAACTTAACAGAAAAAGACAGACAACCCAATTAAAGATAGGCAACATTTCTTGTATAAACATTTCTCCAAAGGAGATATAAAAATGAACAATAAGCACAGGAAAATATGCTCATCATCATTAACCATTAGATAAATGCAAATCAATATCACTATGAAATACCATTTCATACCTACTATTAAAAAAACATTTTAATAGTAGGATGGCTATCATTAAAAAATCAGAAAATAAGCATTGAGGGCATGTGGTAAAATAAAAACACTAGTCCATTGCTAGGAAGGGGGAATGTTATATGGTGCAGTTTTAGTGGAAAACAGTTTGCTGGTTCCTCAGAAAGTTTAATATGGAATTATCATATGACCCAGCAATCCCACTTCCAGGTATATATGTAAAAGAATTGAAAGCTGTGGCTCCAACAGATATTTGCAAACTGATGTTTACAGTGACATTATTTGCAATTGCCAATTTGAAGATTTCATGTTGAGTGAAATAAACAGACACAATAAAACAAATTTTGATTTCTGATATTAAATAGTTAAAATAAGCAAATCCATGGAGTCATACAACATGGCTGGGGCCACAGCGGTAGGAAAAAGGGACTTAAGGCTTAAATGGGACTGAGTTTTCTTTGTGGTGATTGAAAATTTTGGCAATGAATGGGTCTTGGTAGCACAATATTGTAATTGAATACAATACAATTCTATTGAATGTAATTAACACCACGTCTATTTGAATGTGGTTAAAAAAGGGACATTTCAAGTTGTATATATGTCACTTGAATAATATTTAAAAAATAAAAATATATAATTGCCCCCACTTTATATATGATGGTTAAGTGCACCATGTTATCTTTATTATTTTGGAATTCTATCTTCTCCATTGCTATCTTGGAGCCCAGTTCTGTAACATCTCCTATTGTCAGTCTAGGCCTAAAAAGGGCAGCCACTCTTGGATTCTTGATGATGCTGGTGTCCCTTTCACCAGTTCATTCTTTATTGCTTTAGTAAATGAGTGTCCTCTGGACCCTTCCATAGAACTTGTTCATATTTATAATAAATATGATAAAATTAGTGCTATCACACTTGCCCCAAGGTTTTTTTGTTGTTGTTGATATTTTGGTCTATTCATTTCTGTAATAATTTTAGGTTCTGATTTTGAATTTCATTTAAAAGTTGTTGGGGTTTAGACTGGGATAATATACTGTGATAGGCAGCAGTCTAAGATGGCCCCTAAAATCCCTAACCCCTGCAGTATATGCCTTGTATATTTCACTCTCTCTGAAGGTGGGCTGGACCTCTGATTATTATTTGTTTGTAGCCCCCTTGATAAGGTTATGTTCTATAAGCAATGTGATAGGATAGTCACATTTGTGAAGTATTATATTATTTGATTCCATTGTAGCAGACTGGAGTGAGAGTCTCCTGCTGGATTTGAAGAATTAAACTTCTAAGAGAACCACATTGTTAGAACCAAAGGAGTTCTCCAAGAGTTAAGAGCAACCTGGCAGAGAGCCAGCAAGAAAACAAGGAACTCGGCTGTTAACACCTCAAAACACTGAAATCTGAAAACAACCATATGAGCTGGGAAGAGGAACTTCAGCCTCAGATGAGAACTGCAGCCCTGACTGAAAACTTAAATTTTAGACATGTGAGATCCTAAGCAGAGAAGTCACTTGAGCCCTGCCCCAACTTCTGACCTACAGGACCATGAGGTAATAAATGCATGTTGTTTTAATCTATTAAGTTTTTTGTAATTTATTACTCAGCAATAAGAAACTAATACGCATCCTAGAGAGAATTAATATCAGTGAAACACTGAGCCTTTGAATCCTCCATCACGGTATATTCCTCTATTTATTGAAGTCTTCTTTCATCTCTCTCAAAAATATATTTATAGTATTCTGAGCAGAAATATTGGACAGTTTAGGTTTAGCTTTAAATGTTTTTTGAATCTATCATAAATACTATTATTTTAATTTCATATTATTTTTATATATTTTATATTGACCTAATGTCCAGCAACCATGTTAGAGTCAAGTACTTATTCTAACAATTTATACTTACATTGTTTTTGATTTTTCACATGCACAATTACATAGTTTTCAAAAAGTGACAGGTTGATTTCATACATCATATTAAAAGTTTAATATTCTGACAAAACATGATCTCCAGTACAATAAAGGATGATTGTGGTAATCCTACACTAATTTTCAAAGGCAGAAGACAGTCTGGCAATATTTCACACTTAGGTATAATAGGTGCTTATTGTTTTTTATATTAAAGTTCAGCATTCCTAATTTGTTTAATTTTTATCCTATGGATTTTGAATTTTTTAATAATTTTTTTGCATCCATTAAGAGGATTATATGATTATTATATTCTGTTAAACAGTCAATTATATGCTTATTTTATATTTCTACTTTCATCTTAATTATTATTTCTTCTATTTTTGAATGTTAGGGAATTTTATTTCTTCTCTTTTTTAACTTGAAATAGATCCTTAGCTCATTGATTTTTAGACTTTTATGTCTTTGAATATACATTAAAATTTTATTTTTCTCTCTTACTATTCTTTTAGCTGCATTCTATAAGATTTTATATGTCCTACTTTCATTACACTTTAGTTCTAAATAATTTCTAATCAACATTTTTATTTCTCCTCTGACTCACCAGCTATTTAAAAGTGTATTTCTTAATTTCCAAACTTACACGGGTTCTGTTTAATGTGTTTTACCTTGATTTCCCTGTAGTCAGAGAACATTCTCTGTAGGATTTCTGTATCTTGAAATTTGTTGAATATGTGTTTATGGCCTAATATGCCATTAATTCTTACAAAAGTATTCACTTGTAAAGAATTTATACTCTTCAATTTTTACTACACTTTCTATATAAGTCAAATTGGTCAACCTTATTAACTATTTGTTAAACTGTCCTTCAACAGAGGTTTTCAAACTATTTGGTCCTCTTTAAAATCTTAAAAATTATTGAAGACCCAAAAAACTTTTGTTTATGTGAGTCATATCTATCAATATTTGCCTTATTAGAAATTATAGCTAAGAATATTTTAAAGTATGCATTAAATAATTTAAAATAACAATGTTAAATGTACTATATGTTAATATTAATAACATTTTTATAAAAATAGGTATATTTTCCAAAGTAAACCAATTTAGAAAGGGGCAATTGTTTTAATTTTGGCAAATCTTTTTCATGTCTGGCTTACTGATGAAGATGGACTTTCCTCTCTACTTCTGAATTAAGCCTGTTGTGTTCTAAAAAAAAAAAAAAACCCTGTCCTCCTATGGATATATAGTTCAAAAAGGGAGGGATATTTTAATATTTTCAAATAGTTGTGGATAATCTTTATAGATACCACACCACAACTTGACAACTGATAGTTTCATAAGAGTTAGTCTCTGTGTGGAGATTGAAACCAGTCAATGAATCTTTCAATCAGTTATCTTAAAATCCATTGGCTTATTTTGTACTTTTGATGGATCTTTTACCCATGAATGATTTTATAACATCACGCTTTGGTCCTTTGAAAATATTAGCTCTTTGAGTTATACAGATCTTCTCAATGTTGACATATTTCATTGTACAGTATTTAAAAATTGCATACATTAGTAATCCTACCAAACTAATGATTAAAGTCACTGAGTATTGGGAAGCAGTCAAGCTTATGGTGACATGTACGAGTTTACCATTGGCAAAAATAATGTCAATTATTTTTCCCTATGTTTCCCTTGAAGTGATAGTCTCTTTTCATTATTTTTGAGACAGTGTCTCCCACACTCAAGCTGTAATAACAGTATTTTTTCAGCTGTTCTTTCAAGTAAATGGTGTGCTATGAAAAAAGTGGTTAGTTCTGTGTGCAATTAAAACAATTGGATGTGTTTTTCCTTTAGACAATATCACATTTTTTCACACAGGAGAAATTCTTTATCCATAATTTATGTTTTGTCATGTAGAATTTTTTAAAAAGATGTGTGCTAAACAGGTGAGATTTAATAAAATGAATGATGTTTATTGCTTCATCAAGGACATTTTTTAAAAAATATTTATTTATTTATTATTTATTTATTTATCCCTCGTCCCCCCACCACCACTTGTGCTTGCTGTCTGCTCTCTCTGTCTGTTCGCTGAACGTTTCCTCGTGTTTGCTTGTTTCCCTTTGTTGCATCATCTTGCTGAGCCAGCTCTCCACAGGCATGGGCCATCAGCTCTCCACAGGCGCAGGCCACCTTGGCCTCACCAGGAAGCCCCAGGAACCGAACTCAGGGCCTCTCATATGATGGATGGAAGCCCAATCACTTGAGCCACATCAGCTTCCCCATCAAGGACATTTTTAAGTGAAATTGCTTTTCTTGCTTTTACTTTTTCTTACTTTTATATTTTTTTCTTGTGTGTGTTTGGCAGAGAAGAATACAATATTTTTAGTATAGTTTATTGCCATTGAAAGAGTCTCAAGGATCCCCATGGGTCATCGGACCATACTTGGAGAGCCACTGGAATAGTACTTGAGTTTTTAATTGAATTATCAAGTTCTTTATAATAATATAATTTTAGAAGTCACTGAAAATTTTTTATTTGATTGCATCTTTGTTTTTAGCTGGGGTGAGTGGTAGTGAAGAATGCAATGGTTCCTAGTACAGTTTGGTGTTGCTGCTTTGATTTGTGATAATGTGCCCACAGTTTTACCTACATTACTATTATTCTACCAGTGCATATGTTAGTACAATGACAAAACAAATAACACTTTAGAATTATTATAGAAATGATTTTGTTCTCCCTAAAAGTCCCCAGATCACACTTTAGTACCACTCAAAGCATCATTTCATTGTGTTTTTGTATTTGTTATTGGGAAAGATGAGTTAAAATTGCATACTGTGATTACAGATTTGGCTATTTCTCCCTTTTTTGTTTTGTTTTGTTGTTGTTTTTGCTTTATAACTGTTGGGGATTGAGTCATGTACCCCACAAAAAATATGTTCAAGTGTTAACCCACTTTCCCTAGGGTGTGAACCCATTTGTAAATAGGGCCTTTCGAAGGTGTTATTATTAGTTAAGATGTGGCCAAACTGAACTATCCATATAACTGGAGGAATTATAAAGAGAGGAAATTCAGTTGCAGTTGGGCAGAGAAAGTAAAGCCAGAGAGGAGTGCAAAATTACCATTTGACAGAGGACTCCGGTAGGATATGACCCAGGAAGGGTCTTACTCCTCTTACTGGAACCTTTTATAAACAGGAGGAATATGGAGCCACAGAGACACACAGGAATTCAGAAAGAAATGCCCAGAAACCGAGAATGAAAGCCCCAGAAATTGTAAGCTGAAATCAATGGAACACAGAAGCAGAGAGAAAGCCAGGAAGCAGGAAGATGAAGACAAGGAAGCCCAGAGGAGGAGGGAGAGCCCCTGCAAACAACTCCATGTCCTTTGTGAGAGACGATTCCAGGTCAAAAAGCACATGAAAAGATACTCAACATTACTAGCTATGTGGGAGATGCAAATCAAAACTACAATGAGATGTCATTTCACACCTTATAGAGTGGCCCATTATTTAAAAAAAAAACAGAAAACAAAAAATGCTGGTGAGAATGTGGAGAAATAAGAACACTCCTTCACTGTTGGTGGGAATATAGAATGCTACAGCCTCTGTGGAAGACAGTTTGGTGATTCTTTAGGAAGCTAAATATAAAACTGCCATATGATCCAGCAATTTCAGTACTAGGAATAAATTTGAAAGACCTGAAAGCAGGGACCCGAACAGACATTTGCACATTGATGATCACAGAGGCATTATTCACAATTGCCAAAAGATGGTCCATCAACCAATGAATGGATAAACAAAATGTGGTATATACATATGTATTAGTTATCCAAAGGGATGCTGATGCAAGGTATGAGAAATCTGTTGGATTTTATTAAGGGTATTTATTTGGGGTTGAAATTTACAGTCACAAGGCCATAAAAAGTAAGTTACTTCCCTCAACAAAGTCTGTTGCCATGTGTTGCAGCAAGATGGCTGCTGGTCTCTGTGAGGGTTCAGTCTTCCTTTTCCTCTTAAGGCTCCATGATCCCAGCTTCTTCTGATCTCAACTATAAGCTGGCATAAGGCTTGTCTCTTTCCGGGCTTTCTCAGCTGCTCAGGGCTCTGGTCTCTGCAGCTGCATACTATCAGGCAAACGACTCGACTCTCTCCCCGGGCCTCCAGTGTCCAAAAACTCAACTCTTTGTGTTCTCCTTCTCCATGTGTTTACTTCCCTGTCTTTGATTGAGCATCCGTTCATATAGCCCACAGCTGTAGACTAGCTGTAGGCGTGAACTCAAACCAAGTCGCCCTAATGACGTGGTTAGATAAAAGCCTTAATCTTGATTTAATAAAGTAAAAGTGAAACCTCTGAGTCTAATACAATCTAATATGCCCAGAGGAACAGACCAGTTTACAAACACAATCCAATCTCTATTTTTGGATTCATAAACAATACCAAATTGCCACAACATACAATACAGTACTAGTCAGCTGTAAGAAGAAATGAAATCAGTATTCACATGACAACATGGATGAGTCTTGAGGACATTATGTTGAATGAAATAATCCAGACACAAAAGGACAAATACGAACTAAATACAATGAGTAAACTCATGGAGTTAAAATCTAGAGTATATGTCATTAAGGGATAGAATGCAGGTTGAGAAGGGGGAGCTGAGGCTTAATGTATGTAGAATTTTTATTAAGGTTGATTGTAAACTTTAGGAAATGGGTATAGTTGATGATAGCACATTGTAGTGAGTAAAACTAACACCGCTGATTTATAAATGTTAATGTGACTGAAAGGGGAAGACTAGTGACATAAATATCAATAAGAAAAAAGCTAGAAGATAATCTTGGGATTGTGTAACCCAGTGCTTGGTGGTGGATGAAGTTTGTGAATAATAGTACAACTACAAGAATGTTCTATGAACTAGAACAAGTGTACATCACTATTACAAGGTGTTAAGAATATGGTGGTACATGGGAAAAATACAACTAATGTAACCTCTGGACTATAGTTAACAGTAATATTGTAATATTTTTGCATCCATGGCAACAAAGGTATTGTATCAATGCTAAGGGTCAACAATAAGAGGCTATAGGAGAGTAAGGGATTTTTCATTCTGGAGTAGTAAAAACATTCTAAAATTTACTGAGATGATGAAAACACAACTCTGTGATGAAACTGAGAACCACTGAGTATGTACTTTGGATGGATTGTACAAGGCATTGGACTGGATAAAAAGTGGACCCTGTGGTCGTTGATGGATTGTGGTTAACAGTACATATATGAGACTATTCCTACACGAATTATAACAAATGTAGAATACTAATACATGGTGTTAATAATAGGGCGGTTTATGGGAAAAATGCACCTAATGTAAGCTATGGTCTATAGTTAGTAGTAATATTTGGATGTCATTTTATCAATTGTAGCAAGTGTTCCATAACAATGCAGGGTGTTGGTGGTGGGGTGGTGTATGGGAATCCTGTATGTTATGCCTGATTGTTTTGTAAACTAACAACTTCTTTAATAACAAAAAAAATGTTGTTTTATCTAAACCACAAGACTACAGGAAAACTGAAATTAAAAGGATAGCAAAAAATATACAAAGTAAATAATAAACAAAGGAAACCTGATGTAGCTATTTTAATATCAGGCAAAATAATCTTTATAGCAAAAAGCATTAAGCATTGAAAACATAAAGAGACCTTCAGAAGATAAAATATTCAATTTATCAAAGAAAATAACAATTATAAAATTTACCCACCTAAGAATGCAATCTGAAAATATTTAAAACAAATATTGGCAGAACTGTAAAGTTACACTTAGAAAACTGGCATTATTTTGGTGAATTTTACTTGTATCAGTAATTAAAAGATCAAACTGATAATAAGTTTTAAGGACATAGAAGATTTGATCAATACAATCTGCAAACTTGGTCTAATATATATATACATATATATAACACACAAATTAGCAACTACGGAATACCTATTCTTTATCAAGAAAAAATAATTTGTGAAAGCTGACCACATATTGAAAATTAAGACAAGTCTCAAAAATTGTCAAAGGATTTATTTTAAAGAACAGTCTTCCACCATAATGTTTTTTTTTAAAGATTTATATTATTTAGTTAGTTTTATTTCTCCCCACCCCCTCATTGTTTGCCTTGTTGTGTCTTTAGTAAGCACCGGGTACTGAACCCAGGACCTCCAAAGTGGGAGGAAGGTGCCTAATCTCTTGAGTCACCTCTGTTCCCTGCTTTATTGTTTCTCTCATTATATTTTTTCCTTGTGTCTCTTGTGTCATCTTGTTGTGTCAGCTTGCCATGCCTGCCTGTCACACCAGCTTGTTGTCTTCTTTAGGAGGCACCAGGAACCAAACACGGACCTCCCATGTGGTAGGCAGGAGCTTAGTCGCCTGAGCCACA
This sequence comes from Cabassous unicinctus, assembly GCA_029593785.1. Taxonomy (NCBI): domain Eukaryota; kingdom Metazoa; phylum Chordata; class Mammalia; order Cingulata; family Chlamyphoridae; genus Cabassous; species Cabassous unicinctus. Next base: position 11,334 of record JAQZBX010092605.1, read on the forward strand.
TCCGCTTCCCCCGTAATGTTTTTTACATTAGAGATAGATAATAGAGAACTATTTAGAAAAATGTCATATGTTAGGAATTAGGTAATTAATGGATCAAAGATAATATCCTAATAATGTAAATTAAGGAAAAATATTTTAAGCTGTAAACAACAAATTAGTTGCATTATTATCATAATACCATGATTGTGTAAATCATCTGAACAGCACTTAGGAAAATTATTTAAAGCATTAAATGTGTCTATTAGAAACAAAATAAGGTGAAAATAAATAAAACAGGCATCACTATAAAAAAGTTTAAAAAAAAAGCAGTTATAAACCTAAGAGATTTAGAAGAAAGGAAGAAATGAAGCAGAAATATAATAAAATACAAAACAAAAATACAACAAAAGATACCAATAAAGGTATAAGCTACTTTTAAAAGCTGACTAAGACTGATTAAGGGAAAAATAATGGAAAGACTGATTAAGGGAAAAATAATGAAAGCATAAATAAGCAATATTAGGAATGAAAACATATCAGTAACTAGAGATTCAGCGGATTATAAAAATATATGAAAAATATATGAACTATTTTTATATATTTTTATATGTTTTAAAATTTGATGAACTAATTAATTCACCAAAATTTAAAACAAATAACATATCAAGAAATAAAAACCTAATAATGCTATAGCATTTATAAATATTCATCATTAGTTTACAATTTTCAAAATTATAAACTTTCTAGGTCCTCTTTGTTTTACTAGGGATGTCTATCAAATATTCAAGAACATGTAATGCTAACCTTAAAGGAGTTTTTTTCAGAGAAAAGAAAAAGAGGGAATATTCCCAGCTCATTTTTAATGTTAGCATAACTTTGATCACAATATCTAACAAGGACATTACAAATAAATAAAGCTACAGGTTAATCCTATAATCCTATA
>JAQZBX010092606.1:0-12254 GCA_029593785.1 Cabassous unicinctus
GAGGCAAATTCTGGAAAAACTAAGTGGAGAAATAAATGCCTGTACAATTATAGTGAGGAATTTAATACACCATTGTCATTATTAGAAAGAACATCTAGACAGAGAATCAATAAAGAAACAGACTCTGAAAAATACATTAGAAGACCTGGACTTTATAGATATATAGAGAACACTACATGACAATACTGCAGGATTTACATACTTCCCGAGGGCACATGGATCATACTCCAAGATAGACTACATGCTAGGTCACAGAACAACTCTCAATGAATTCATAAAGATTGAGATTATACAAAGTAATTTCTCTGACCACAATGGAATGAAATTGGAATCACTAAGGGCCAGAGAAACAGATAAAGTACAAAGATAAGGAAGTTAAACAACACACTTTTAGACAAACAGTGGGTCAAGGAGGAAATCTATAAAGAAATCAGGAACTACCTTGAAACTAATGAAAATGACAACACAACATATCAAAACCTATTAGATGCAATGAAAGCTGTCCTGAGAGGGAAGTTCATAGCCATAAATACATATATTAAAAAAGAAGAAAGAGCTAAAATTGAAGCCCTAACTGACCACTTGGGGGAATTGGAAAAGCAACAAACTAAACCTAAAGAAATTAGAAAGAAGAAAATGACAAAGATTAGAGCAGAACTAAAAAAAATACAGAATAAGAAAGCACTAGAAAAAATGAACAAAAACAAAAGGTGGTTCTTAGAGAAGATCAATAAAATTGACAAACACTTAACCAGAGTTAAAGAAAAAGAGAAAACTGATGCAAATACACAAAATAATGAGTGAGCAAGGGGATATCACTACTGACCCCACAGAAATAAAAAGTATCATACCAGGATATTTTGAAAAATTATATGTCAACAAGAATCAAAATTTAGAACAAATTGGCAAGTTTCTAGAAACTCACAAACAGCCTACATTGATGACAGAAAAATTGATGAATGCAACAAGCCAATTAAAAAAAAACAAAGAAAAAGACTCAGTCATCAAAAACCTCTCAACTAAGTAGAGCCCATGACCAGAGGGTTACACATCTGAATTCTACCAAACATTCCAGAAAGAGGTAACACCAATTCTGCTTAAGCCCTTCCAAAAAACAGAAGTAGAAGAACATTGCCTAACTCATTCTATGTCAACATTACCCTAATACCAAAGCCAAAAAAAGATACCACAAAAAAGGAAAATTACAGAACAATTTCTTTAATGAACCTAAAGCTAAAATCCTTAACAAAATACTTGCTAATCACATTCAACAACATATCAAAAGAATTATACACAATGACCAAGTGGGTTTCATCCTGGTTATGCAAGGATGGTTCAACATAAGAAAATCAATCAATGTAATACACCACATAAACAGACTGAAAGAAGAAAATCACATGATGTTGTCTATAGATGAAAAAAAAAAAACATTTGACAAATTTCAGGACACTTTCTTCATAAAAACACTACAAAAGACAGGAATAGAAGGAAACTTTTTGACCATGATAAAGGGTATATATGAAAAACACAAATCTAACATCATCTTCAATGGTAGAAATCCTAAGATCTCTGAGATCACGAACAAGACAAGGATGCCCACTATCACCACTTCTATTTAAGCTTGTCTTAGAAGTACTTGCTCAAGCACTGAGGCAAGAAAAAGATATAAAGCACCCAAAATGGAAAAGAAGAAATAAAAATTTCATTATTTGCAGACAACATGATCCTGTACATAGAAAGCCCTGAGAAATCTACAACAAAGATTCTAGAACCCATAAAGGAATTCAGTAAGGTCACAGGCTATAAGATCAATGCTCAAAAATCAGTAGCATTGCTGTACACAAATAATGAGCAATCTGAGGAGGAAATCAAGAAAAAAAAATACCATTTACAATAGTATCTTAAAGAATAAAATACCTAGGAATAAATTTAACTACAGAAGTAAAGGACTTATATACAGAAAACTTCTCAATCCTGTTAAATGAAATCAAAGAAGACTTAAATAAATGGAAGACTATTCTCTGTTCATGGATAGGAAGACTAAACATCGTCCAGATATCTATCCTACCCAAACTAATCTACAGATTTAATGAAATCCCAATAAAAATCAACACTATTTTTTAAGGAATTGGAAAAACTATTTGTAAAATTTATTTGAAAGGGTCAGAGGTGCTGAATTGCCAAAGACATATTGAAAAAAAAAATGAAGGTGGAGGTATTACACTACTTGACTTTAAAACATACTACAAAGCTACAGAGGTGAAAGCTGCATGGTATTGGCACAAAGATAGACACTTTGACCAATGGAACTGAATTTTGAGTCCTGATATAAATCCTCACATATACAGTCATGTGATATTCGACAAGACCACCAAGCCCACTCAGTTGGGATAGAATGGCCTCTTCAACATATAGTGCATGGAGAACTGCATATCCGTATCCAAAAAATGAGAGAGGTACACCATCTCACACCTTATTCAAAAATCGACTCAAGATGGATCAAAGATCTAAATATAAGAGCCAAGAACATAAAGACCTTGGAAGACAATGTACTGAAGCATCTGCAGGACGTTGTAATAGGAAATGGCTTCATGAACTTCATACACAAACCATGAGCAGTTAAAGAAGAAATACATAAATGGGATCTCCTGAAAATTGAAAATTTTTTCATGCCAAAGGACTTTATTAAGAAAGTAAAAAAGCAGCCTACCAAATAGGAGAAAATATTTGGCAACCATATATCTGATAGGATCCTAATATCCTGCATATATAAAGAAATCCTACACCTTGAAAATAGAAAGACAAACAACCCATTTAAAAAATGGGCAAATGATTGAAAAGACACTTCTCCAAGGAAGAAATGCAAATGGCTAAAATGCACATGAAAATATGCTCAACATCATAAGTTATTAGGGAAATGCAAATCAAAACTACAATGGGATACCATCTTACACCCATTAGAATGGCAACTTTTAAAAAACAATGGATTATAAGTGTTGGAGAGGATATGGAGGAATGGGAACACTCATCCACTGCTGGTGGGAATCTAGAGTGGTCCAGCCATCGTGGAGGACAGTTTGGCAGTTCCTCAAAAATCCAACTGTTGAACTTCCATGCTATCCAGGAATTGCACTGCTGGTTATATACCTAGAAGAATTGAAAGCAAAGACATGAATATGCACACCAATGTAAATAGCAGAATTATTCACTATTGCCAAAAGTTGGAATCAACTTAGGTGTCCATTGACAGGTGAATGCATAAACAAAATGTGGTACCTACATACAATGGAATATTACTCAGTTGTAAGAAGGAATAAAGTGCTTACACATGGGATAAAATGCATAAATCTTGAGGACCTCATTTTGAGTGAAGCAAGGTAGGGACTGAAGGATGAACAGTACATGACCTCACTGATATGAATTAAGGAAATTGAGCAGACTCAGAGAGCTATTGTCTGGAAGATAGGTTTATAAAAAATATAAGTGGAGAAGAAGGTTGTGAGCCAACACCCATATTGATGTAATCTATGGTAAGGTGATAGGGTGATGTCATGTAATGAAGGGATATGACAGGAGGGTAGTGATATTTTTGGGTTGGGTGGTGCAGGGTAGATTGGGAAGGGTTTGTTGGAAGGTCCAGGATCCTCGGGAGAAGGTTGGGAGGGGACCAGGTGAACACTGGGGATTTACAGGTATGTCATTGAAAGTACAAAGTTGGGATTGCTCTTATGACAATATGACAAGGACAGGTTACTGGTATAAGGGTGTTGGATGGGGTGGGCATTCAAGACAGGGCACACGTGGAGTAGTCTTTTATGGAGTGTGTGAGTGATCATTCTGTCATAATGTGTTTTATCAGTGGGTTGAGACCAACATAATGAGTGGGTAGAAGTTGGACTCCCAGCCTCAAGAGAACTGATTTGTTCACAAATAGAGAGGTGGGAGTTTCTCAAGAGCATGGGCAGTTCCTAATAGGGAAGAATAAACCAGTGTGTGAAGACCTTAGTCTTCTTGCATGTAACTATGAATCTTGTCCTCCAAGGAGTGAAGCCAGGGGTTCGCTGTGGACCCTGTAGGGAGGCAGTGGGAGGAATAGAATAATTCAAACAGCAGGTATTTAGTGGGCAGTGGAAGTGTTCTGCATGATCTTACAGTGATGGTTACAGGACATGGTAAATATCATCAAAATTTATAAAAGAGTACCATTTAAAATGTAAACCATAATATAAACCATTTACCATGTTTAGTAGCTATGTTTCACTATTTGTACATCAGTTATACCTAAGGTACCATCCACATATAAAAAGATATAAATATGGGAGTGGGGAAAGGGGGAGGATGTTGGGTATATGATAGTCTCCTGTATTTTGTGTGTGATTTTGCTCTTACATAAAACATCTTTGAAAACAAAATGGAAAATAGTGGGACACTGGGGAATGAGTGGGGGAAGGTGCCATGGTACAGACAGGACACCAGATATTGTAGTGATGAAAGGCAAAAGGTCAAAAAAAATTTTTTAAATATTTTTCATTTTCTTAAATATCCCAATCTTTTAATTTTTTATTATTAGTTTTTAAAATTTTTCATGTATTTTATTTCTTATATTTAAACTTATGTTTATTTCTTCATTTTTCTATTAATTGTATTTGGCTATTGTAATTGCTTCATTTTTGATATAACTTTGCATCACAGAAAGGTTACAACTGAGAAGGAGGAGGATTGAGGCTGTGAAGTGTCAGTGATGGGGAATGCATGTGACAGAATTCACCTGAACATAAATATAAGGTATATAAAAATGTTCAAATGTTCACAGGGCATTGTCACAGTGGGTGGAGACTAACACACACAGAGAATACTGAATTCCCATGCTGGAGAGCTCTTCCACATTCTCTAAGGGAGACAGTCCCCCATGTGTAGGTCCAGTGACTGGAGAAAGAGGATGATCCACTGATGGGCCCTTTATATTGATGACTATGCTTATGAGCCTTTGCTCTTGATATTGAAACTTAGCCTATTTTTATGGGGATCTTAAGGGTTGTCTCCTGAGAGTCTCCTTTTTGCTCAAATGTGGCCTCTCTCAAAACCAAACTCAGCATATGAACACATATTATATATATGTATGGCTATAATTTCCCTCTTGGTACAGTTTTGGCTGCATCTCATAGGTTTCGATATGTTGTGTTGTCATTTTCATTCAATTTGAGGAAGTTACTGATTTCTTTTGAGATTTCCTCCTTGACCCACAGTTTGCCTAAGTGTGTGTTGTTTAGCTTCTATATCTTTTTGCCTAATCTGGTTCTCTGGCCATTGATGATTTCCAATTTCATTCCATTGTGGTCAGAGAAATTACTTTGTATATGCTCAATAGTCCTGAATTCATTGAGTGTTGTTCTGTGGCCTAGCATTTTGTTTATCTTGGTGTATTATCCATGTGCACTTGAAAAGAATGTATATCCTGCTGTATTTGGGTGTAATATTCTGTATATGACTTTTAGGTCCTGGTCCTCTAATGTATTCTTCAGAGTCTTTGTTTCTTTATTGATTCTGTGTCTAGATGTTCTATCCAATGGTGATAATGGTGTATTAAAGTTCCCCCTATAATTGTAGAGGCATTTATACCTCCACTTAGTACATCCAGTGTTTGCCTCATGTATTTGTAGGCACCCTGATTTGGTGCATAAATATTTATGATTGCTCTCTCTTCTTGGATGATTGACCCTTTTACTAATATATAGTGTCCATCTTTGTCTCTTCCATAGTTTTGCATTTAAAGTCTATTTTGTCCAATATTAGGATAGCTCCTCACACACTTTTTTGGTTATTGTTTGTTTGTAAAATGGTTTTCCAGCCATTTACTTTCAGCCTCCTTGAATCCTTGTGTCTGAAGTGGGTTTCTTGTAGACAACATATAGATATGTCACATTTCCTTACTCATTCTGCCAATCTTTGCCTCTTGACTGGTGAGTTTCATCTATTAACATTCAGTCTTATTACTCTCAAAGAATTTCTTACATCAGCCATATTTTTGGGGGGGCTTATGTATGTCATATACTGTTTTTATTTCTTTTTTTGTCTCTTTAGTTGTTCTTACACTCTCCTCCAACAGTCTCCAGTTTTTCCCTTTCAACTTGTAGAACTTCCTTTAGTATTTCTTGAAGTACAGGTTTCTTATTGGATATTCTCTTAATTTCTGTTTATCTGTGAATATTTTGAACTCTCCAATATTTTTGAATGTCAGTTTTGCTGGATAAAGAATTCATGACTGGTAGTTTTTTTCTTTTAGTACCTTGACTATGTCATACCACTGTCTTCTTGCATCCATGGTTTCAGATGAGAAATCAGCATTCAATCTTATTGTGCTTCCCTTGTATGTGATGGTTCTCTTTTCTCGTGCTGACTTGAGTATTTTCTCTTTGTTTTGAGCATTGGGAATTTTGACAAATATATGTCTTGGAGCAGGCTTGTTGGGATTTATACTATTTGGGGTGTGCTGTGCTTCCTGGACATATACATCCATCTCCCTCAATAGGGTTGGGAAGTTTCAGCCTTTATTTCCTTCAATGCTGCTTCTGTCCCCTCTCCCTTCTCTTCTCCTTCTGGGATGCCTATAATGTGTGTTTGTGTGTTTTGTGTTGTCAGTGAAATTCCTAAGTCCCTGATGGTATTTTTTTCAATCATATTATCTATCTGTTCTACTATCTGTTTGATTTCAGATGTACTGTCTTCCACATCACTAATTCTTTTTTCTGTCTTTTCAAATCTGCTGTTATGTGAATCCAGCATCTTTTTGATTTCTTGGATTGTGCCATTCATCACCATCACATCTGTTATTTTTTTATGTATGTTTCCAATTTCTTCAGTATGTACTCCAAGTGTCTTTTTAATATCCTGAATGTCTTCCTTTCACTTCATTAAGTTGGCCCATGATATTTGTTTGGATAGCTTTGATTAGCTGTTTGATGTTCTGCATCTCTTCATGGTTTTTAGTTTGATCATTGGAATGGTCCATGTTTTACTGTTTCACATTATGGTTTGCAATTTTTTGTTGCCCTCTGGTCATCATTTTATCTTGATGGATTTATTCAATTAATTAGCTTCTCTCTCTGCTCCAGAGTTTCATTTACCTGATGGTTCTATGTGTGTGTTAAATTTTCTCTTTGATACTTTGTTCTTCTTGTATTTCCTTGCTTTTTTCTATGTTCCCTTGAAGGTAAAAGATTAGGGCCAGAGGAGTCAAAAGAGGTAGGAAATGAAAATGATAATTGTAATATTGATTAAAGAAGAGTGGCTGTATCAGATTTAGTGAAATGAATAATTCATGTAGGCAGTGTAAAGTAATAGAGGGGAAAAAGTGGAGTACTTATAATGGAATGGGAAACCAAAAAGAGAAAAATATATATAATGATTTAAAAGACTAGAATGATGAGGAGAAAGGGAAAGAGTAAAAAAAGGGATGAAAGTAAAAAGTTAATAATAACAATAAAGAAAACAGAATAGACAAGATAGAAATTGACACCCATGAAGCTGATGACTAATGAAAAAAGTGGAATGTAAGAACCACAACAGAAAGCAGAAGGTGGAAAGATGAAGGAAGGAAAAGTGATAGTGTTGTTAGACAAAATCAATATACACAGAGATTGGAAAATCAAGCAAGAAGAAGCACAGCAAAGAAGAAACAAGGAAGCAGCACCCAATTCAAAAAAGGGGGTGGTGGGGAGGAAAGAGGAAAGAAAAGCAAGAAACAAACAAAGAAATACCAAACAAACACACAAGCTTGCAGTCAAGCAAAGCTAAGGAATAACAGCATTCTTTCTTGGGCCTTTGTGGAGCCTCCCAGCCTGCGTTCATCAATCAATTACCCTAGAGCCTTCTCTCTGCAGGTTTTGAGGCAGATTGTAGTGATTAAATTAAGTTAAAAAAAATTTTTGGAGGAAATAAGGGACCCAAAAAAGGCCTCTTTTGGACCACCTTCTCCACCGAGGGAACCCTAAATAGGCTTGTGGAAACTTATCAAACACTTCCCAAGGCCTCCCCCCCCATGGGAGCTGAGACTCTGACACTCAACACACAATTATAAAAATGGCTGGCTCCACCCTCTCCTGAGCCAAGCCTCTGTGTCCCTCAGCTGTCAGGTAAATTAGGCTTCCTCAGCAGTTTCACCTCTTCCCTCAGCCCGGCACCACTTCTAGCCAGCTGGTTTGCTCTCAAATGGCTGCAAGGGGGTCCATGCAGCCAAATCAATAGAAAAAAACCCTCTCACCCTTTGCCAGTACCCTCCCACTCTCAGAGAGTGCTCTCTCTCAATGGGTTACCAGGATGGTGGGGCTTAGCCATCTGCATCCACGATTTATAGCTGGGGAAAAATCTTATGATTTTATATTGAGCAGTCTACCTCTCTGTCCAGCTCCCTCCTGATCAGTGTCCTCAAGGTTCTCATGCTGCCAGCTCCCAGAAGAGACCACCTGGGCAGGATCCTGTCCCCAGACAGCCACCTTACATGATAGCAATGGTAAGTGCCCACCTAAACTGACGCCATCTTCCACTGCTCTTGGTAATCATTTCTTGTGTATCATTCCAGAAATTGTCTTTGTATAATACAAATATGTGTGTGTGTTTGTGATAGCACACCCTACTCCATTGTTGCCAAAGAGAAATTTAATGAATGCTATACATACATTTGAAAGCTTCATGGAGCTACTATTTTAAAAAGGGAAAATAAATTTGTAAAATTTGTTATAAAAATATATTGCATTTAACTCAAAGTAACAAAAATATTATCACTTTTAATTGGCATAAGTATAAAATATATTGAGATAGTTTATATTATTTATTTCATACCAAACTCATATAAACTTCATATAAACCTATATCTTCAGTTTAGCTGCCAGAATAGGAATTGCAGAATAAAGTGTTATGACTATTTCACAAGTTTCTTAATGAATGTGTATACAAAAACTGTCCAACTGTCAGTTGCTATGGTATCCTCAGCTCCTTTCCCTTGCCTCAGTACCTAATCATCTTTTCCAGGGTGAAATGTCCAGGTCTTTCTCTCTGGCCCACTCTTTGAGATCTGCCTGCCATTTGGCTATCAGGATCCTGTGGGACTCTACTGTTTACACCTGGGCATGCTCCTCTGGCCACATGACTCTAGAGGGACAGAGAATCTGGGAAAGAGCATGGGCTCTGCCCTTGTACAGGTGAGGTTCCAATCTTGACTTATGAATTTTAACACATTATTTAATCTGCCTGAAATTTAGTTTCTCATCTCATCAGAGATTAAAATAGCTCCCTCTCAGGATTGAGATGAGAATTCGGCAAATGACCATATGTGTTTCTGACCTTCCTGGAGGGCAGTTTTCTGTGGTTCACAAAATTGTTCAGGTGGGAATAAAATTATTATAATGGTTTTAAAGTCCTTGTCTTTGAAAACAAAATGAAAAATAGTAAGACACTGGGGAATAAATGGAAGAAAATGCCACTGTACTGACAGGGCACCAGATATTACAGAGATGAAAGGGAAAATGTGAAAAAAATTTTTAAAATATTTTTCATTATTTTTTAATATCCCAATCTTTTAATTTTCTTTTAGATTTAGTTTTTAAAAATTTTATGTATTTTATTTCTTGTAGTTAAACTTATAATTATGGTTTCTTTTTCCTATTAATTATATTTGTCTCTTTTAATGGCTTCATTTCTGCAGCAGCTTTGGATCACAGAAGGAGAATTTTCTTCATATAATACAAATATGTGTGTGTGTTTGTGATCCAAAGCTTCTGCAGGGAAGGATCATTGTTGTGGAGTGTCAATGATGGGGGATACATGGGAGGAGGTTCATCTGGGCATACATATAGGGTATATAAAAATGTTAAAATGTTTACGGGGCATTGTCACAGTGGGTGGAGACTTACAGAATAAGCAAGAGAATATTGAATTCCCATCCTGGAGAGCTTTTCCACATTCTCTAATGGAGCAGAAACAGTCCCCCAAATGCAGGGACAATGACTGGTGAAGGAGAATGATCCACTGAGAGGCCCTTGAATTTGATGACTATACTTATGAGCTTTTCCTCTTGAAATTGAAACTAAGCCTACTGTTGTGGGGTGCCAAAGAGTTACTTCCAGAGAGCCTCCTTGTTGCTCAAATGTGGCCTTTCTCTAAGTCAAACTCAGCTTACAAGTGCATTACCTTCCCCCAGCATAAGACTTGACTCCCAGGGATGAGCCTCCCTGGCACCAGATTACTACCAAACACCCACTAGCAATGCAACAAGAAAAAGACCTCAAATAAAAGGGGAAAAGTTAAAGATAGATGAGTTTAAATGACTAAGAGACTTCAAAGTGAGCTGGGAGTTCATCTCAGTGGTAAAGCTTATGGATATCTCAGCAGCATATCATAAACTGCCAAAGTGGATACTATATTGAAGAGTGGGGCTCCAGAGGGCTCTGGAGACACCAAGATCCTATGGTCAGGGCAGATAGCCCCGGATTTTGGTGCCCTGCCAGTGGGCCCTACTTTGTAGTTTGTGCTCCTGAGAGTGACAGAGTGGGACTCAATTATGTCTTCCCTACACATAGCTCATCTGTCCCTTCTATTTAAACCTATACTTGGTGATGGACATTCTAAGTGTACATCCAAGAGTCTCGAGTCTTTGGGCTGCCCACATGTTAGCTGGGCCCAGAAGCTCAGCAGTGTTGCAACACCTACTCCACAGGTCATTGGACTCACCCAGAACAACTAACAAGGAGATGATGATGGACAATGGCCATCCCAAGGAACAGAGAGCATCTGCAACTGCAAGCAAGATAGCCCCATCCTCCTTCCCTATGGGTTATAAGCTACCTCTCAACTAGAGGTGGAGTGGACATGACCACCCTAGAATTCTCAGGAATGGGGAAAGAACTATGGACTAGAGTGGACTTACTGGTGTTCTACTATAGACATATTGTGATTATAGCAGTGGATGGAATTATAACATTGATGTGGAGCCAGTGGCCATTGGAGGCTCTGGGAGAAAGGAGAGGGAATAACAATTGTAATATGGGGGCTTTTTCAGGACTTGGGAATCATCCTGAATGACATTGCAATGACAGATATAGGCCATTTTATATCATCACATAACATGCAGAATTATGTGGGAGAGAATGTAGACTACAATGTGAACTATGGTCCATGCTAATGGCAATGCTCCAGGATGCATTTATCAATTGCAATGAATGTGCCACACTAATGAAGGATGTTTATGTGCAAGGGTGTGGGAGGTTTGGGGAGTGGGGCTTATGGAAATCCCTGTATTTTTTGTGTAACATTTGCATAATCTAATTATCTTTAAAATATAAAAAAAATTATTATAAAAGAATAAAAATAAATTATTGGATTATAAGCACCAAAAAATAAAGTCCTTGTTTGTAAATTCTATAATCTGTGTTATTTCTCCATCTGTTTCTAATGGTTCTATTTTCACCTCATTATAGGTGTTATTTCCTGCTTTTTTACATATCTATTAATTTTTATTAGATAATAGTCATTGTGAATTGTACATCATTGGGTGCTGGATATGTTTATATTCCTTTCAACACTCTTAAGCTTTGTTCTGGGCTGAACTTTGGTCCTGTAGATGCTTGCTTTTACTCTTTGTTAGGTGGGACCAAAGCAACCTTTAGTCAATGACTAATTATTCCCAACTACAGAGAAAATACACTCTGAACACACAAACTTCTGTAAATTGTTAGTTTCTTCCATGCTGACTAGTAGAAACATGAACTACTCCTTGTCCTATGGGAGATCTGAGGACTGTGCTGCCTTTTGATTTCACATCGTTTCTTCTGAGTTCATTGGTAGTTTCATCATGACAGGGTCTTGGTCAGCTGAAGCCTTGAGGGGAGCCCAGTGTAGAGCTCTGTGGTTGTCTTTCATTGCTCAGCACTTTCCTCTCCATGCACCTCTCTATTCTGGCACCCTGGCTACAAATGTAGCTACCTTGACCTCCCAGACTCCCAGCTGCATGTCCTTAACTCAAGGTCACTGCCAATTCCATCTGGGCTGTACTGTAGCCTGTAAGCTGTCCCTTCTCTGAGGGATCTCTGCTGTGCACAGTTTGTTATCCAGCATCTGAGAATTGTGGCTTCATATCTTCTGTCTAGTATTTTTAATTCTTTAAGGTGGGCAGGCAAAACCAGCCTTCATTACTGCAACATGACCAGAAGTCAACATCCTTGTGGATGATAACATGAGAGCAGCCTCACAAATTAGCAAGA
>JAQZBX010092607.1:0-12255 GCA_029593785.1 Cabassous unicinctus
TGTTTATTTATTTTTTCTTCTGTCTCTTTAAAAAAAAAAAACTGATTTGCTGCTGTCTTGTTTCTTGCTTGTTTTGTACTGGCTCTCTTTCTATGCTTGTTTATTTTTCTTTTTTATTCTTTTATTATTTTGTTACTGTTCTATTCTATCTATGCTATTTCTTTTCACTCCTTCATCTTTTTATCTTTTGTTTTCCATTTTGTTATTCTTTCATTCCACCTCTTTAATTTGGTCTCCAACTTTTCTTGTTTGTATTTCTCCCTTTCCCTTTTTCTCTGTATTATTACTCTTCTTTACTTTTTTCTTTCTCTCTTTTCTGTTTTCTTTTCCATTCTTCTCTCAATTCCAGCATTTTAATTCATTCTATATATTTTTTCTGTAGTTTGTTTCTTTTTTCATTGTTTCTATCCCACTTTCCTAATCTTATTCCTCTGTGCTTCTTGCTCATGTTAATTTTTCAATTTTCTAGGTCCTGTATGTTTGCTCTCCTAACTTTTCCTATTGCCATTACTATTGTTCTTTTTGTCTTTCTATCTCTTTCCTTTTCTCTGGTCCTAATTTTTTTTCATTCAAAGGAATATAGGCAGATCTCTCTCACAAAAATGGCTGAGTAGGGACAAGATCCTGCCCAAGTGAGCTGTTTTGGGAACCCACAGAGTAGGAGGCTTCAGGGCATCAATCTGGAGGGAGCTGGATGAAAAGATAAATTCCTCAAGGTGCTGCTGGCTTGATTCTTGATTACTGTGTTTCCTCATTCTTGATTTCCCCTTTACTTTGTATACCGATATTGCATACCAACACTATCTCTTTACCTTCTCTCATCATTTTATCTTCTGCTTTCTCTTGTTGTTCTTCATTCCACCTCTCTTTGTTTAGTCCTAAATTTTTCCAGTTTTTAATTCTACCTTTTCTATCCTGTTTTCTTTCTTTTATTAATTTTTTATTTTTGCCTTTTCTTTTCTCTTTCCCTCTCTCCTCATCATACTGGCCATTTAATTCAGTCTATGTATTTTTTTTAATTTGATTTCCCATTTCATTGTTGATACTCCACTTTTTTATTCCTATTACTATACACTGTTTACATGAGTTAAATATTCATTTTCCAAGGTCTTAAATGGTTCCTCTTCTAAAAATTAGTCCTATTATTATTACCCTTATCCTTTTACTTTTCTTACCCCTTTCACTTTCTCTGGCCCTAATTTTTTCCTCCAAGGGATCACAGACAAAAACAATGAAACAGAACAAGAAGAACAAAGTGGCAAAGCAAATCATAACACATACACAAAAACAGCAATTAAATAAAACCCTAGAGTAAAGAGAGAAGCTAATCAATTGGATAAACCCATCAAGATAAAAAGAGGACCAGAGGGTAAAAAAAAATACAAACCATATTAAGAAACAATAAGATATGGCCCAGTCCAATGAACAAACTGAAAACCAGGAAGAGGTGCAGAACATTGAACAACTAATCAAAGCTGTCCAAACAAATATGGATCAACTTAATGAAGTGAAGGAAAAGAATAAATGGAACAATCCAAGAAATCAGAAAGACCCTGGAAGCACATAACAGTAGATTTGAACAGGCAGAGGAAAGAATTAGTAATATGGAAGAAAATACATCTGAAATCAAGCAGACAGTAGATTAAATAGATAAAAAGATAGAAAAAATCCAACAGGGATTTAGGGATTTGAATGACAACACAAAACACATGAACATATGCATTACAGGCATCCCAGAAGGAGAAGAGAAGGGAAAGGGTACAGAAGGGGTATTGGAGGAAATAATGGCTGAAAACTTCCCAACTCTACTGAGGGAGATGGAGGTACAAGTCCAGGAAGTGAAGCACACCTCAAACAGTATAAATCCCAACAGGTCTACTCCAAGACATATACTCGTCAAATTGCCAATGCTTAAGACAAAAAGAAAATACTGAAAGCTGCAAGAGAAAAGAGAACCATCAGTTAAAAGAGAAGCTTGATAAGATTAAGTGCTGGTTTCTCATCTTAACCATGGAGTCAAGGATTCTGTGGTTTGACATAGCTAAGGTATTAAAAGAAAAAAACTTCCCACCAAAAATTCTCTATTCAGCAAAGTTGGCATTCAACAATGATGGAGCATTCAAAATATTCACAAATAAACAGAGTTTAAGAGAGTATGCAAATAAAAAACCCTGCCCTTCAAGAAATACTAAAGGAAGTGGAGAAATAGATGCTTCTATAATTATAGTAGGGGACTTTAGCACACCATTATCGCCATTAGACAGAACATCTTGACAAAGAATCAATAAAGAAAAAAGACTTTGATAGAATACACTAGAAGATCTGGATCTAATAGACATTACTGAACAATACACCCAAATAAAGCAGGATATACATTCTTCTTGAGTGCATATGGATCATACTACAAGATAGACCACATTCTAGGCCACAGAAAGAATCTCTATGAATTCAGAAAGATTGAGATTATACAAAGTAATTTCTCTGACCACAATGGAATGAAATTGGAAATCAGTAACGGCCAGAGAATCAGATTAGTCACAAAGATATGGAAATAAAACCCCACACTCTTAGAAAAACAGTGGGTAAAAGAGGAAATCTCAAAAGAAATCAATGACTACCTTGAAACAAATGAAAATGAAAACACAATATATCAAAACCTATGGGATGCAGCAAAAACTGTGCTGACAGGGAAATTAATAGCCATAAATGCATGTATCAAAAAAGAATAAAGAGCTAAAATCGAAAACCTAACTGCACACCTGAAGGAACTGGAAAAACAAAAAGAAACTAACCTCAACGAAAGTAGAAAGAAGGAAATAAAAAAGGTTAAAGCTGAACTAAATGAAATAGAAAATAAGAAAGCACTAGAAAGAAGAAACAAAACCAGAAGGTGGTTCTTCAAAAAGATCAAGAAAATTGACAAACCCTTAGCCAGACTAACAAAGAAAAAAGGAGAGAAGATGCAAATACACAAAATAAGAAAAAAGGAAGGGGATATCTCCAGACATAAAGATACTCACCCCCCAGACATAAAGAGTATCATAAGATGATACTTTGAAATATTACATGTAAAGAAGAATGATAATTTAGAGGAAATAGACAAATTCTTAGAACCTCACAAGCAGCCTACATTGATGAAAGAAGAAATTGATGAATTCAACAGACCAATTACAAGTAAAGAGATAGACTCAGTTATCAAAAACCTCGCAACTAAGAAGAGACCAGAATCAAACGGCTTCACAAGTGAATTATACCAAAAATTCTAGAAAGAAATAACAACAATCCTGCTTAAACTCTTCCAAAAAATAGAATTAGAAAGAACATTGCTTAACTCATTCTGTGATGCCAACATTACTCTAATACCAAAGCTAAAAAAAGATGCCACAAGAAAAGAAAATTCCAAACCGAACTCTAATGACCTAGATGCTAAAATCCTTAATAAAATACTTGCTAATCACATTTAACAGCATATCAAATGAATTATACCCCGAGACCAAGTGGGTTTCATCCTGGGTATGCAAGGATGGTTCAACATAAAAAAATCAATCTGAACATGATAATGGGTATATATGAAAACCCACAGCAAACATCATCTTCAATGGTGAAATCCTAAAAGCTTTCTCTCTAAGTTCAGGAACAAAACAAGGATGCCCACTATCACTGCTCCTATTTAACATTCTCTTAGAAATACTTGCTCAAGCACTGAGGCAAGAAAAAGATATTAAATGCATCCAAATTGGAAAGGAAAAAGTAAAAATTTTGCTATTTGCAGATGACATGACTGTATACACAGAAACCACTGAGAAATCTACAATAAAGCTTCTAGAACTTATAAATGAGTTCAGTAAAGTTGCAGGCTATAAGAGCAATGCTCAAAAATTAGTAGCATTTCTGTACACCAATAATGAGCAATCTGTGGAGGAAATCAAGAAAAAAAATACCATTTATATTAGTCACAAAAAGAATCAAATAACTAGGAATAAATTTAATTAAATATGTAAAGGACTTATTTACAGGAAACTACACAACTCTGTTAAAGGAATTCAAAGAAGATTAAAAATAAATGGAAGAATATTCCCTGTTCATGGATAGGAAGACTAAACATCATTAAGATCTCTATCCTATCCAAACTTATCTACCTATTTAATGCAATCCCAATAATAATCAACATAGCATTTTTTAATGAATTGGAAAAACTAACTTCAAATTTTATTTGGCAAGGTATGAGGCCATGACTATCCAAAGATGTATTGAAAAAGAAAAGTGAAATTGGAAGTATCTCACTACCTAACTTTAAATCATACTACAAAGCTATAGTGGTTAAAACTGCATGGTATTGGCAGAAGGTTAGAAATACCAACCAATGGAACTTTCATGAGTTTTGATATAGATCCTTGCAGATACAGTCATCTGATATTCGACAAAGCCACCAAACCCACTAAACTGGGAGAGAAAGGCCTCTTCAACAAATGGTGCTTGGAGAACTGGATATCAATATCCAAATGAATGAGAGAGGAACACAATATCACATCTTATACAAAAATCAAGTTAAGATGGATCAAAGATATAAATATAAGAACCAAGATCTTAAAGACCTTGGTAGATAATGTAGGGAAGCATCTACAGTACCTTGTAAGAGGAAATGTTTTCATGAACTTCACATTCACAGCATGAGCAGAGAAAAAAAAAATAGATAGATGGATCTCATCAGAATTAAAAACTTTTGCACTTCAAATGACATTATCAAGAAAGTAAAAAGACAGCCTATCCAATGGGCGAACATATTTGGCAACCATATCTGATAGAAGCCTAATATCCAGCATATATAAAGAAATCCTAAACCTTGAAAATCAAAAGACAAAAAACCCATTTAAAAAATGGGCAAGTGACCTGAATAGAACACTTCTCCAAGGAAGAAATACAAATGGCTAAAAAGCACATGAAAAGATGCTCAACATCACTAGCTATTAGGGAAATGCAAATCAAAACTACAATGAGATATCATCTTACACCCATTAGACTGGTGCTTATTACAAAACAGAGGACTGTAATTGTTGGAGAGGATGTGGAGAAATGGAAACCCTCATCCACTGTTGGTGGGAATGTAGAATGGTCCAGCCATTGCGGAGGACAGGCTTGTGGATCTCTCAAAAATTTCACTATAGAACTGCCATATGATCCAGCAATTACACTTCTGGGTAAGTACTCAGAAGAATTGAAAGAAAAGACATGAACAGATACATGCACACCAATGTTCGTAGTGACATTATTCACCACCACAAAAAGCTGGAATCAACCCAAATGCCCATCAACAGATGAATGGATTAACAAACTGTGGCAACACATACAACGGAATATTATTCAGCTGTAAGAAGAAATACAGTGCTAAAACACAGGATAACATGGATGAATCTTGAGGACCCTATGTTGAGTAAAGCAAGCCAGGCATTGAAGGATGAACAGTAAATGACTTCAATGATATGAATTAAGCAAATTGAGCAGACTCAGAGAGCTATTGTCTGGAAGAAAGATTTACAGGAAATAGAAAGGGAGAAGAAGGTTGTGAGCCAACACCCATATAGACATAATCTATGGTAAGGTGAAAGTGTGTAGTTGCATATTGAAGGGATACGACAGGAAGGTAGTGGTATTATTGGGTTAGGTGGTGGAAGTCTGATAGGTGTGTAGATTGGAAAGTGTGGGTTGGAAGGTCCAGGGAACTGGGGGGAGGGTTGGGAGGGGGCCAGGTGAACACTGACGATTTGCTGGTATGTGGTTGAAAGTATGAAGTTGGGAATTCTCTTAAGGAAAAATGAAAAGGAAAGGTTATTGGTAGGGTTTGGATGCGGGGGCATTCAGAACAGGGCCCACCTGGAGCAGTCTTATAGGGAGTTTGTGAGAGATCATTTGCCATAATGTGTTGTATCAGTGGGTGGAGACCCACATAATGAGTGGGAAGGAGTTGGACAGCCATCCTTGATATTACTGATTTTTTCACAAATAGTCTGGAGTCTCTCAAGAGCCTGGGTGGTTCCTAATAGGGGAGGACAAACCAGTGTGCCAAGGCCTCAGTGTTGTAAATAACAATGAATCTTGTCATCCAAGGAGTGAAGCCAGGGGGTCGCCGTGGGCCCCAAGGGAAGGTGGAGGAAGGAGAGAATAGATTGAAAATGGGGTATTTAAGGGGCAATGGAAATGTTCTACATGATCTTACAATGATCACGCAGGCCATGTTATATATCATCAAAATTTATAAAAGTGTATGGTCTAAAATATGAACCATAATGTAAACCATTGACCATGTTTAGTAGCTATGTTTCACTATTTGTATATCAGTTATAACAAAGGTATCATCCACATATAAAAAGGTATTAATACAGGAAGAAGAAAAAGGGGACGATGTTGGGTATAAGAGAGTCCCCTATAATCTGTATGTGACTTTACTGTGAACTAAAACTTCTTTGAAAACAAAATGAAAAATACTAAGACACTGGGTAATAAATGGAAGAAAATGCCACTGTACAGACAGGATACCAGATATTACAGTGAAAAAGGGCAAAATGTCCAAAAAAAATTTTTTTACATATTTTTCATTATTTTTTAGTATCCCAATCTTTTGATTTTATTCTTAGTTTTTTTTAAATTATGTATTTTATTTCATATAGTTAAATTTATCATTATTATTTCATTTTCCTATTAACTGCATTTGGCTATTTTAATGGCTTCATTCTGAAGAAACTTTGGATCACCGAAGGGTTACAACTGGGACAGTGGAGGATTATTGGTGTGGGGGTGTCAGTGATGGGGAATACATGGAAGGAAGTTCACCTGGGCATACATATAAGGTATATAAAAATGTTCAAATGTTCACCGGGCATTGTCACAGTGGGTGGAGACTCACACAATATCTGAGGGAAGATTGAATTCTGATCCTGGCGAGCTCTACCACATTCTCTAATGGAGCAGCAACAGTCCCCCAAGTTCAGGGGCAATGACTAGCAAAGGAGGATCATCCACTAATGGGCCCTTGATATTGATGACTATGCTTATGAGCCTTTGCTCTTGAAATTGAACCTAAGTCTATTGTTATGGGGTGCCTAAGAGTTACCTCTTGAAAGCCTCCTTTTTCCTCAAATGTGGCCTCCCTCTAAGCCAAACTCAACGTATTAATATATTACCTTTCCCCCAGTCTGGGACATGACTCCCAGCGATGGGCCTCCCTGGAAGCGAGGGATTACTACCAATCAGCAACTAGCAATGCAACTGAAAAAAGACCTCAAATAATATGGGATAAGTGTGGAGACAAATAAGTTTATATGGCTGAGACTTCAAAGTCAGTCAGGCTGTCATCCCAGAGGTAACGCTTATTCACATCTCAGCAGGATCTCATAGACTATTGAAGTGGATACTACCCCAAATAGTGGGGCTCTTGAGGGCTCTGGAGACACCCAGGTCCTATAGTCAGGGCAGATAGCTCTGGAGTTTGGTGCTTGCCAGTGGGCCCTACTTTGGTGCTTGTGCTCCTGAGAGTGACAGAGTTGGACACAATTATGTCTTCTCTACAAATGGCTATTCTGTCCCTTCTATTTAAACCTGTACTTGGTGTCAGAGTTTGTAGGTGTGTGTCCAAGAGACTCAAGTCTTTGGGCTGTCCATGTGTCAGGTGGGCCCGGAACATCAGCGGAGTTGCAACACCTACTCTACAGCTCATTGAATTCATCCAGGACAACTATCAAGGAGATGATGATGGACCATGACCATTCCAAGGAACAGAGAGAGTCTACAACTGCATGCAAGATAGTCCCATTCATCTTCCCCATGGGATATAATCCCCCTCTCAATTAAAGGTGGAGTGGACATCACCATCCCAGAATCATCAGGTTTGGGGGGAAAACTATGGACTAGAATGGACTTATTGGTATTCTACTATAAACATATTGTGATTCTAGCAATGGAAGAAATTACAACATTGATTTGGAGCCAGTGGCCACTGGTGGTTCTGGGGGCAGGGAGAGGGAAAAATATTTGTAATATGGGGGCTTTTTCAGGACTTGGGGATCAACCTGAATTACATTTCAATGACAGATATAGACCATTTTATATCATCACGTAAAATGCAGAACTGTGTGGGAGAGAGTGTAGACTCCAACGTGAACTATGGTCCATTCTTAATGGCAAAGTTTCAGCATGCATTTATCAATTGCAATGAAGGCCACACTAATGAAGGATGTTTATGTGGGAGGATGTGGGACGTGTGGGGAGTGGGGCAGATGGGAATCCCTATATTTTTGTGTAACATTTATGTAATCTAAGTATCTTTTAAAAACTAAAAAAATATTATTATTAAAAAAAAGAAAAAAGATATTTGTGAAAAACCCACAGGTAACATCATAGCCAATGGTGAAATGCTAATGGCTTTCTCTCTAAGATCTGGAAAAATGTAAGAATTCCCACTCTCACTGCTCTTATTTACCATTGTATTAGAAGTACTTACTTGAGTACTTAGGCAATAAAAAGAAATTAAAAGCATCCAGAGTGGGAAGGAAGAAGGAAAAATTTCACTATTTTCAGATGACATGATCCTATACATAGAAGGCATTGAAATATTTACACTTAGCTTCTCAAATTGATAAAATGAATATACAGAAGAAATTGTCAGTATACATAAAAGATAACAGATCTAACAGGAATGAAAGACAAAATGCAACAAAAAGACTAACATTCTAATATATTTTTTACTTTTTATTCGTATTAATTTTATTTATTTATTTGCTTTGCTTTTGGAGAGGTTTGGGAATGAAGAAGAGCCGCACTGATGAAGCCAATCATGCTACTGCAACACTGTCATGCCTATCCACTTCTCAAGCACACCCTTCCATCTTATCATAGATTTTGCCCTTAAGGGCATTGGCTCACCACCATCTACTCCCTTTATGTCTCCAGGAAACCTATCTTACAGACTCTAGGTCTGTTAGTCTGCTCAATTTGCTTAATTCATATAAATAAAATCATGTAATATTTGTTTTTCAGTGCTTGGCTTCAAAGTGTAAGTGTATATCCAAAAGACTCAAGTTTTTGGGCTGTCCATATGCCAGGTGGGCCCAGCACATCACTCAACATAAGGTCTTCAAGGTTCATCCATGTTATACCATGTGTTAATACTGCATTCCTTCTTACAGATGAGTAATGTTTAATTTTACATATATACCAGCCTTTGCTTATCCATTCATCTGTTGATGGACATTTGCATTGTTTCCAACTTTTGGCAATAGTGGATAATGCCACTATGAACATTGGTGTGCATATATCTCTTCATGTCCCTGATTTCAATTCTTCTGGGTATATACCCAGTAGTGGGATTGCTGGATCATATAACAGTTCTATAGTTAGCTTACTGAGGAATCACCAGACTGTCCTTCAGAATAGTTGCACCATTCTGCATTCCCACTATCAGTGGATGAGGGCACCCATTCCTCCACATCCTCTCCAACATTTGTAGTCCTGTTTGTTTTTTAATAGCCACCAGTTTAATGGGTGTAAGATGATATTTCACTGCAGTTTTGATTTGTATTTCACAATTAGATAATGATATTGAGCATCTTTTCACGTGTATTTAAGCAATTTGTATTTCTCCTTTGGATAAGTGTCTATTCAAATCTCTTGCCCATTTTTTAAATGGGTTGTCTGTTTTTTTTGTTTTTGTTTTTTTTTTTTGAGATGTTGGACTTCTTTGTATATGTTTGATATTAGGCCCCTAGCAGATAGTTGGTTACCAAACAAATGGGAGAATACCATTGAGTAGGCTGACTTTTCACTTTCTTTACAAACTACTTTGAAGTGCAAAATTTTTAATGTTGAGGGGGTCTCATTTATCTATTTTTTCTTTCAGTGCTTGTGCATTGGGTATAAATTTTATGAAACTATTTCTTACTACAATATCTTATAGATGCTTCCCTAAACTATTCCTTACTTTATGGACTTGGCTTTTATATTGAGATCTTTGATCCATCTTGAGTTAATTTTTGTATAGGGTGTGAGACAGCTGTCTTCTCACATTCTTTTGGATATGGATATACAGTTCTCCAAGCACCATTTCTTGAAGAGGCCATTATCTCCCAGTTAGTGGGCCTGGTGGCCTTGTCAAATATCAGATAACTGTATATGCAAGGATATATATATCAGAGCTCTCATTTTGGTTCCATTTGTCAGTATGCTTATCCTTGTGCCAATACATACCACTGTAGCTTTGTAGTATGTTTTAATGTCAGGTAGTGTGATTCCTCGAATTTCATTTTTCTTTTTCAATATGTCTCTGGCTATTTGGGTCTCCTTATTCTTCCAAATAAATTTCATATTGAGCTTTTCCAATTCAGTAAAAAATGTTGTTGTAATTTTTATTGTGATTGCATTAAATGTGTAAATTAATTTAGTTAAGCCAAACATCTTAATGATTTTAGTCCTCCAATCTGTGAGTAGGAGTTTATTGGAGGGGTTGGTTTGGACTATCAATGGGACTAGGTAGAGGGTCAAAAGAAGGAGATGAACCCTGGGGATTTGCAGGTGTGTGGTTAAATCTATAATATTGGAAATGTTCTTTTGACAAATGTGATGATGGATGGTTACTGGTGTATGGTGTTGGATGTATAGAAGAGAGGATGCAACTGGGCCATTCTTCTACGGAATATCTAAGTGCTCCAGTTTTCATAGTGTGTCATACAAGTGGAGGGAGCCCGGCACAATAAACAAGTCCTGCTATTTTCTCAATTAGGGGGACAAGAATCCCTTGAGAACATAAGCAGTGCCTAATAAAAGAAAACAGGCAAATATGTCAAGATCTCATATTATTGCAAGTAACTATGAATCTTATTCTTTAAAAATTGAAAGATAGTGAGCACCATAGTTTCTGAGGGGAAGGAAAAATATCCCCATATTACACCTATTCTTCCATCTCCCATCCCTCAAAACCTCTAGTGGCCACTGCCTTTACATCAATGATAAGAGTCCTTCCATTGCTAGAATAATAATAACTCTATAGTAGAATAAAAATTAGTCTACTTTAGTCCATTGTTCATTCCCCAATCTTGAGGATTTTGAGATTGTGTTGCCCACTCTGCTTCTAATTGAGAGGGTGCTGAGATTCCATTGGGCAGCTGGATGGAGCTGTCTTGTTTGCCATCGTAGACACTCTCTGTTCCTTGGGATGAGCATTGTTCATCATCATCTCCTTGTTTTTTGTACTGGGTGAGTCCAATGAACTGGAGAGTAGGTGTTGCAACTCTTCTGAAATGCAGGGCTCAATAGGCACATGGATGGATCAAAGATTAAGTCTCTGGGACATATGTCTCTCAAGTGTAATGCTATATAATTATAGTTTCAAAAAAATGGGCAGAAGAGCCATGTTTAAAGAACCTATAAATGATTCTAACTCTGTTACACTAGGGAGCATAAATTCCAAAGTAAGGCCCACTTACAGGGTGCCAAATTCCAGAGCTGTCTGCCTTGCTTATAGTTACTGTATATCTTTAGAAGCCTCAGGAGGACCACTATTTGAGTTACTGTTTACTCTGGTAGTAAAAACACTATTGATTTTTGCATATTAATCTTGTATGTATCCTGCTACTTTGCTGAATTCATCTATTAATTCTAGTAGCTTTGTTGTATTTTTTCTGGATTTTCTATATATAGAATAATGTCATCACCAAATAGTGCAAGTTATTTCCCTTTCCTTTTTGGGTGCATTTTATTTCTTTGTCTAGTCTAGTTGCTCTAGCTAGAACTTCTAGCACAATATTGAATAATAATGGTGTGAATGGGCGTCCTTGTCTTATTCCTGATCTCAGTGGAATATCTTTTAGTCTTTCACCATTGACTACAAGGCTCACTGTATTTTTTTCATATATGAACTTTAGCGTATTGAGAAAACTTCCTTCTATTCCCATCTTTTGGAGTATTTTTATCAAGAATGGGTGCTGTATTTTGTCAAATGCCTTTTCTGCATGAATAGAGAAGATCATATGATTTTTATTCTTCAAATTATCAATTTGGTTTATTACACAAGTTGATTTCCTTGTGTTGAATCACCCTTGTTTACCTGGGATAAATTCCTCTTGATCGTTGTGTATAATTCTTTTAATGTCCTTTTGGATTGGATTGCAGGTATTTTACTGAGGATTTCTGCATCTATATTCATTAGAAATATTGGTCTGTAATTTTCTTATTTCATAGTATCATTATCTGGTTTTGGTATTAGGGTGG
>JAQZBX010092608.1:0-12254 GCA_029593785.1 Cabassous unicinctus
GGGACTTTAATACACCATTATCACCATTAGACAGAACATCTCAACAGAGAATCAATAAAGAAACAAAGACTCTGAATAATAAATTAGAGGATCTGGACCTAATAGACATATACAGAACACTACACCCAAATACAGTGGGATATACATTCTTCTCAAGTGCACATGGATCATTCTCCAAGACAGACCACATGCTAGGCCACAGGAAAATTCTCAATGAATTCAGAAAGACTGAAATTATACAAAATAATTTCTCTGACCAAAATGGAATGAAGCTGGAAATCAGTAAGGGCCAGAGAACCAGATTAAGCACAAAGATATGGAAGTAAAACAACACACTCTTAGACAAACAGTGAGTCAAGGAGGAAATTTCAAAAGAAATCAGTAACTACCTTGAAACAAATGAAAATGACAACACATCAAAATCTATGGGTGCAGCAAAAGCTGTATTGGGAGGGAAATTCATAGCCATAAATGCATACATCAAAAAAGAAAAAGGGCTAAAATTGAAGACCTAACTGAATACCTAAAGGAATTGGAAAAAGAACAACAGAGTAACCCTAAAGGAAGTAGAAAGAAGTAAACAACAAAGATTAGAACAGAATTAAATAAAATAAACAAGAAAGCACTAGGAAAAATAAAATCAAAAGCTGGTTCTTTGAGAAGATTGATAAAATTACCAAACCCTTAGCTGGACTAACAAAGAAAAAGAGAGAGAAGGTGCAAATACACAAAATAAGACATGAGGTAGGGGATATCAGCATCGACCCCACAGAAATAAAGAGTATCATAAGAGGATACTTTGAAAAATTATATGCCAAGAAGGATAATTCAGAGGAAATGGACAAATTCTAGAAACACACAAACAGCCTACACTGACGAAAGAAGAAATTGATGAACTCAACAGACCAATCACAAGTAGAGAGAGAGAATTAGTCATCAAAAACCTCCCAACTAAGAAGAGCCCAGGACCAGATGGCTTCACAGGTGAATTCTACCAAACATTCTGGAAAGAACTAACACCAGTCCTGATTAATCTCTTCCAAAAAATAGAATTAGAAGGAACAATGCCTAACTCATTCTATGATGCCAACGTTACCCTAATACCAAAGCCAAACAAAGATGCCACAAGAAGGGAAAATTAGGTTCATTAGAGAGATTGGTCTGTAGATGCTAAAATCCTCAACAAAATACTTATTGTATTCAACAACACATCAAATGAATTATACACCATGACCAAGTGGGTTTCATCCTGGGTATGCAAGGATGGTTCAACATAAGAAAATCAATCAACACCACATAAACAGATCAAAAGAAAAAAATAATATGATCATCTCTATAGACACAGAAATAGCATTCTACAAAACACAGCATCCTTTCCTGATAAAAATAGTGCAAAAGATAGGAATAGAAGGAAACTTTCTGAACATGATAAAGGGCATATATGAAAACCCCACAGCTAACATATACAATGGTGAAATCCTAAAAGCTTTCCCTTTAAGATCGGGAACAGACAAGGATGCCCACTGTCACCATTCTTATTTAACATTGTTTTAGAAGTACTTGCTCGAGCACTGAGGCAAGAAAAAGATATAAAAGGCATCCAAATTGGAAAGGAAGAAGTAAAAATTTCACTATTTGCAGACAACATGATCCTATACATAGAAAGCCCTGAGAAATCTACAATAAAGCTTCTAGAACTTATGAGTTCAGTAAAGTCTCAAGTTATAAGATCAATGCACAAAAATCAGTAGCATTTCTGTATACCAATAACAAACAATCTGAGGAGGAAATCAAGAAAAAAAAAAACATTTACAATAGTAACTAAAAAAATAAAATACCTAGGAATAATTTAACTAAAGATGTAAATGATTTATACACAGAAAACTACACAGCACTGTCAAAGGAAATCAAAGAAGACTTAAATAAATGGAATAATATTCCCTGTTCATGGATAGGAAAACTAAATACCATTAAGATGTCTATCCTACCCAAACTAATCTACAGAATTAATGCAATCCCAATAAAAATCAACAGCATTTTTTACTGAATTGGAAAAACTAAGAAATTTATTTGGAAAGGTAAGAGGCCTCAAATAGCCAAAGACATACTGAAAAAGAAAAATGAAATTGGAGGAATCACACTACCAGACTTTAAAACATACTACAAAGCTACAGCAGTCAAAACTGCATGGTATTGGCACAAGGACAGACATACTGACCAATGGAACTGAACTGAAAGTTCTGATATAGATCCTCGCATATACAGTCTTCTGATATTCAACAAGGCCACCAAACCCACTCAACAGGGAGAGAATGGTGCTTGGAGAAATGAATATCCATATCCAAAAGAATGAGAGAGGAACAACATTTCACACCTTATACAAAAATCAACTCAAGATGGATCAAAGATCTAAACATAAGAGCAAGACCATAAAGACCTTGGAAGATAATGTAGGGAAGCATCCACAGGACCTTGTAATAGGAAATGGCTTCATGAACTTCACACCCAAAGCATGAGCAGCGAAAGGAAAAAATAGATAAATGGGACCTCCTAAAAATTAAAACCTTTTGCACCTCAAAAGAGTTTTTTAAGAAAGTGAAAAGACAGTCTACCCAACAGGAGAAAATACTTGGTAACCATATATCTGATAGGAGCCTAATATCCAACATAGATAAAGAAATCCTATTTCTCAAAAATAAAAACACAAACAACCCATTTAAAAAATGGGCAAGTGATGTGAATAGACATTTCTCCAAAGAAGAAATACAAATGGCTAAAAAGCACATGAAAAGATGCTCAACATCACTAGCTATTAGGGAAATGCAAATCAAAACTACAATGAGATATCATCTTACACCCATCAGACTGGCGGCCATTAAAAAAAACAGGACTATAAGTGTTGGAGAGGATGTGGAGGAATGGGAACCCTCAACCATTGCTGGTGGGAATATAGAACGGTGCAGCCATTGTGGAGGACAAAGTTTTTTGGCAGTTCCTCAAAAAACTATCTATAGTTAGTTAGTATATACCCCTGCTGGGTATATACCCAGAAGAACTGAAAGCAAAGACACGAACAGATATAAGCACATCAATGTTCATACCAGCATTATTCACTGTTGCCAAAAGTTGGAATCAACCCAAATACCCACCAACAGATGAATGAATAAACAAAATGTGGTATATACATACACTGGAATATTACTCAGCTGTAAGAAGGAATACAGTACTAACACACGAGATAACATGGATGAATCTTAAGGACCTTATGTTGAGTGAAGCCAGCCAGGCACTGAAGGACAAATATTACATGACCTCTCTGATATGAATTAAACAAATCGAGCTGACTCCAAGAGCTAGAGTCTGGAAGATAGGTTTACAGGAAATAGGAAGGGAGAAGGTGGTTGTGAGCCAACGCCCATATGGGCAAAATCTGTGATAAGGTAGAAGTGAGTAGTTGTACAGTCAAGTGTTATAACAGGGGTGTAGGGATACTATCGGGTTGGGCGGTACAAGCATGACAGGGGGGTAGGGTGGGGAGGATGGTTTAGATGGTCCATGGAACTGGGGGGAGGGTTGGGGGAGGGAGCTGGTAAACACAGGGGATTGGTGGGTACATGGGTGAAAACTTACTATGTTGAGAAAACTCTTATGGCAATGACACAGAAAGATTACTGGTTTAGGGTGTTGAATGGGGGGGGCACTTGGGAAAGGGCACATCTGGGACTGTCATCTAGAGAATGTGCGAGTGATCATTCTGTCATAATGTGCTGTATCAGTGGGGGGAGACCCACATAATGAGTGGAAAGGAGTTGGACTCCCATGCTGGGGAGGCCCAATATGTTCTCAGACACAAGGGGGGGCGTCTCTCAAGAGCATGGACATTTCCTAATAGGGAAGGACAGACTAATGTGTCCAACCCTCAGCATTGATGCAAGTATCTATGAATCTTGTCCTTCAAAGAGTGAAGCCTGGTGGCCACGGTGGGCCCCAAGGGGAGGAGGAGAGAGCAATAGAATAGATTGAAGAGGGAGCATTTAGGGGACAATAGAAGTGTTCTGCATGATCTTGCAATGATGGATACTGGCCATGTTAAATTTCATCAAAAAATTATAACAGTGTATGGTCTAAAACGGAAACCATAATGGAAACCACTGACCATGGTTGGTAGCTATGTTTCAATATTTATACATCAGATGTAACAAATGTACCATAGTGAAGGGGGAGAAGGGGGAGGATGTTGGGTATATGTATATTCTGTACGTAGCTTTACCATGACCTAAAACTTCTTTGAAGACAATATTTAAAAAAAAGTAAGACACTGGGGAAGAAATGGAAGACAATGCCACTGTACATACAGGACAACTGATATTACAGTGATGAAAGGCAAAACATCAAAAAATTTTATTTTTATTTTATTTTTTAAAAACGCCAATTTTTTTTTTAACTTTAGTTTCTCTATTATGTATTTTATTTAAGTTTAAATCTATCATTATTTTTCTTATTAATCAAATTTGGCAATATTCTTGGCTTCATTTTTGAAGATGTTTTGAATCACAGAAGGGTTACAACTATAGCAGGGGAGGATCAATGGGGTGGGTGTCAGTGATGGGGGATACATGGGAGGAAGTTCACCTGGGCATACATATAATGTATAAAAACATGTTCAGATGTTCATAGGGCATTGTCACAATGGGTAAACAATCACAACAACCAAAAGATTATTGAATTCCCATCCTGGGAGCTCTGCCACATTCTCTAATGGAACAGCAACAATTCCCCAAGTACAGGGACAATGACTAGTGAAGAAAGATGGTCAATTGATGGGCCCTTGATATTGATGACTATGCTTATAAGCCTTTTGCTCGAGTTTGCAACTTAGCCTAGTGTTGTAAAGTGCCTAAGAGTTACATCCTGAGAGCCTCCTTGTTGCTCAAATGTGGCCTTTCTCTAAGCCAAACTCAGCATATAAATGCATTCATTACCTTCCCCCCAGCGAGGGACATGACTCCCAGAGATGAGCCTACCTGGCACCGAGGGATTACTACCAAGCATCGGCTGGGTGATACAACTAGAAAAAGACCTTGAATAAAAGGGGGAAAAGGTAAAGACAAATGAGTGAATATGACTAAGAGACTTCAAAGTGAGTCGGGAGTTCATCAGAGAGGTAACGCTTATGCATGTCTCAGCAGGATCTCATAGAAGGCCAAGGTAGATACTATCCCAAATAATGGGGCTCCTGAGGGTTCCAGAGACACCCAGGTCCTACGGTCATGGCAGATAGCTCTGGAGTTTGATGCCTTGCCAGTGGGCCTTACTTTGGAGTTTGTGCTCCCAAGTGTGACAGAGTTGGACTCAGATGTGACTTCTCTACACATGCCTCTTGTCCCTTTTATTTGAACCTATAGTCGGTGCTGAAGTTGGCAGGTGTATGTCCAAGAGACTTTAATCTCTGGGCTGTCCATGTGGCAGCTGGGCCCTGAACCTCAGCAAAGTTGCTACACCTACTCTCCAGTTCATTGGACTCATCCAGGACAACTAACAAGGAGGTGAAAATGGAAAACCACCACACCAAGGAACCGAGAGAGTCTACAACTGCAAGCAAGAGAGTCCCATTTATCAGCAATATGGGATCAAAGCCCCCTCTCAATTAGAGGCAGAGTGGGCATCACCATCCCAGAATCCTCAGGATTGGGGAATAAAATATGAACTAGCGTAGACTTACTGGTATTCTACTACAGACTTATTGTGATTCTAGCAATGGAAGAAATTATATCACTGAAATGAAAACAGTGGCCACTGGAGATGCTGTAGTCAGGGAGAAGGAAAAAGAGGTGCAATATGGGGGCATTTTCAGGACTTGGAATTGACCTGAGTGACACTGCAATGACAGATACAAGCCATCATATATCTTGCCATAACCTACAGAATTGAGTGGGAAAGAGTGTAAATTACTATGTAAACTATAATCCATACTTAGTGGCAATGCTCCAAAATGCATTCATCAATTGCAATGAATGTACCACACTAATGAAAGAAGTTGTTAATGTGGGGGGAAAGTGGGCGGTGTGGGGATTGGGGCATATGGGAATCCCTTATATATTTTTATGTAACATTTTATGTAATCTAAGTATCTTTTAAAATTAAATAAAAAATATATTTAAAAAATAAATTGGAGAGGGGACAACCAGCAAGATGGTGGCAGAGTAAGGAGCTACTGGAGTCAGCTCATGCTACAGTGCAATTGGTAATCACCCAGAGCTACCTAGAACACCTGTTTGGGGGCTCCAGGAGACCAGAGAAACATCCTGCATCATCCTTGAAAGAACAGAAGGGGGAGACTGCACATCTGCAGAAAAAATTTCTAAGTAGAGCACTCCACGCTCTGGAGGGCGTTGCCCATCGTCCACTGGCAGCACAGGCTGCCTCGGGAGCTATTCCACTGTGGGAATTGGGAGTTCCACCCCCCAAAAACAGGGGAGGAAGAAACGGTTGGACACCAACTTCAGCTACTGATTAGTAAACTCAGCTGGCTAAAGTATAACCCTAAGAACAGCTAAAAGTTTGAACCTCTCCAAGTCAGGAAGAAGCCGGTAGCCGCCATTTTAACTCCACCTCCAGCATGAGGGGAAGCAGGGCGGACTGAAAATCACAGTGACGGCAGGGACTGGCTTCTTTCAATCCAGATCAGACTGCAGCTCTAGCCTAAGCCCCAGCCCCACCTACAGCAGGGAGAAAGCTGGAAGGACTTGCACCAGCCTCTCCAGGAAAACACAGGCCATGCCACAGAGGCTGGCGATCATTCTACTGTGGCGGTGAAAGGTGCCTCAGGAGCTATTCTATGGCTGGAGTTGGAGGTTCCATTTCCCAAAAACAGGGGAGGGAGAGACGGTTGGCCACCGACTTCAGCTGATTAGTAAATTCGGCTGGCTAAAGTATAATCCTAAGAACAGCTAAAGTTTGAACCTATCTGGGTTAGAATGAGGCCAGTAGCTGCCATTTTGACTCTGCCCCTGGCATGAGGGGAAGCCGGGCTGACTGAAAATCACAGTGCTGGTAGGGACCAGCTTCTTTCACCCGGATCAGCCTGCAGCCCTAGCCTAGGCTTCAGCCCCACCTCTAGTAGGGAGGAGGCTGGCAGGCCCTGCACCAAACTCTCCGGGTAACCGCAGGTACATTCGGCAGGCACAGACTGAATAGCTGGAAGTCTACCAGGGCAACTATGGTCATTTTGGACCTGCACAGCATAGATTGCTGCCCCCAACTGCAGCTCCATCCCTGCCCTAGGCAGGGGAGAAAGGGGCATGAAACTTCATTAGTCTTTCTGGGCAACTAGAGTCTAGGCCTGCATGATTTGGATTATTACACATGGCTGTACCTCTGTCCCTACCCTTGATAGAGGAGAAAGTTGGGAGAAGCTTCATCTATCTCTCTGGCCATGTGGGCAGATTGAGCTTCCACGGCTTACAGCACCAACTACATCCTTGGCTCCTACTACACAACCAGAAAGGGAGAAAGGGCAAGAAAGCCCTAAACTAAAGAGAGAAACTGCACCCAGAATAAATACATCTAGTAAGCCAGATGCCAAGACACCAAGAAAAGAGGAAAATCTGGCCCAGTTAAAGGAAAAAAGCCTCCAGATGACATAAATGAGTTGAGACAACTAATCATAGATATTCAAACAAATCTCCTTAATAAATTCAATGAGATGGCTAAAGAGATTAAGGATAAAGGGATTAAGAAGACACTGGATGAGCACAAAGAAGAATTTGAAAGCATACAGAGAAAAATAGCAGATCTTATGGGAATGAAAGGCACAATAAATGAAATTAAAAATACACTGGAATTATATAGTAGCAGGTTTGAGGAGGCAGAAGAAAGGATTGGTGAGCTTGAAGAAATGGCCTTCGAAAGCAAACATACAAAAGAACAGATGAAGAAAAGACAGGAGAGAATTGAACAGGGTCTCAGGGAACTAAATGACAGTTAGAAACGTGCAAATATATGTGTCATGGGTGTCCCAGAAGGAGAAGAGAAGGGAAAAGGGGCAGAAGGAACATTTGAAGAAATAATGGTAGAAAACTTCCCAACCATATTGAAGGATATGGATATCCACGCCCAAGAAGCCCAATGTACTCCCATTTGAATAAATCCAAATGGACCAACTCCGAGACACATACTAATCAGAATGTCAAATGCCAAAGAGAGAATTCTAAGAGCAGCAAGAGAAAAGCAATGCATAACATGAGGGATACCCAATAAGATTAAATGCTGATTTCTCATCAGAAACCATGGAGGCAAGAAGACAGTGGTATGATATATTTAAGATACTGCAAGAGAAAAACTTCCAGCCAAGAATCTTATATCTGACAAGATTGTCTTTCATAAATGAAGGTGAGTTTACAATATTCACAGATAAACAGAAACAGAGAGTTTGTAACCAAGAAACCGGCTTTGCAGGAACACTAAAGGGTGTGCTACAGTCTGAAAAGAAAAGACAGGAGAGAGAGGCTTGGAAGAGAGTCTAGAAGTTTATATCAGTAAAAGTAATTAAAAGTGTCAAAGAGTGGTGAAAATAAAATATGACAGATAAAACCCAAAAGTCAAAATGGGTGAGGTGAGAACTGCCTTTGCAGTAATAACATTGAATGTTGATGGGCTGAAATCCCCATTCGAAGGACACAGACTGGCAGAATGGATAATAAAATATGAGCCACCTATATGCTATCTGCAAGAGAGTCACCTTAGACCCAAGGACACCAATGGACTGAAAATGAAAGGCTGGAAAAAGATATTCCATACATGAACAACTACAACAAAAAAAAGCCAGATTTCCTATACTTGTATTAGATGAAATAGACTCTAAAAGACACTAGTAATGCGCAATCTGAGGAGGAAGTCAGGGAAAAAAGTTCCATTTACAATAGCAACTAAAAGAATAAAATATTTAGGAATAAACTTAACCTACGATGTAAAGCACTTTTAGTCAGAAAACTACAACATGTTCTTTTAACTCATGGTTAAAAGAAATAAAAGACCTAAATAATTGGAAGCACATTCCATGCTCACAGATTGGAAGACTAAAAATCATTAAGATGTCAATTCTACCCAAACTGATAAACAGATTCAATACAATCCCAATAAAA
The DNA here is from genome assembly GCA_029593785.1 of Cabassous unicinctus. Taxonomy (NCBI): domain Eukaryota; kingdom Metazoa; phylum Chordata; class Mammalia; order Cingulata; family Chlamyphoridae; genus Cabassous; species Cabassous unicinctus. Next base: position 9,144 of record JAQZBX010092608.1, read on the forward strand.
ATTCCACATGCATTTTTTAAATAAATGGAAAATATGATTATCAAATTTATTTGGAATGGTAGGAGGTCTTGAGTAGTCAGAAACATCTTAAAAAGGAAAAGAGAAGTTGCAGGACTCTCACTTCCAGACTTTAAATCTTATTACCTAGCTACAGTGGTAAAAACAGCATGGTACGGGCATAAAGACAGATACATAGACCAATGGAATTGAATTGATGGTTGTTCAGAAACAGACCCTCATATCTATGGTGAAGTGATATTTAACAAGCCTGTCAAACCCACCCAGCCCGGTCAAAACAGTCCATTCAACAAATGGTGCTGAGAGAACTTGTTATCTATAGCCAAAAGAAGGAACGAGGACCCCTATCTCACACCTTATACAAAAATTAACTCAAAACACATCAAAGACCTAAATATAAAAACAAGAACCATAAAGCTTCAAAAATAAAATGTAGGAAAATATCTTCAAGACCTGGTGGTAGGTGTTGGATTCCTAAAGAGGAGGAGGACTGAGATGGGACTATTGATGTTTAATGTATGTAGAAGTTTTAATTAACTTTACTGTAAAAGTGTGGAAATGTATAGAGTTGATAATACATTATAGTGAGTAACAGCTGGTTTATAAATGGGAATGTGGCTGAAAAGGGTAGTCTGGGGATGTAAATGTCCATTGAAAGAAAGCTAGAGAATAATCTAGGGACTGAATAACATAGTAAACCTAGAGGTGGATGAGAATTGAGGTTGACGGTAAAGATGCAAGAGTGTCTTTTGTGAGCTAGAGCAGATGTACATCACTATTGCAGGGTGGTGGGAATATGGAAAAGCATGGGAATAATACAGCTGGAGTGATCTATGACTGTGGTTAACAGCAATAATGTAATATTCATGCATCTAAGCCAAGATGTACTGTTTTGATAATGGTGGAGTATGGAAAAAGTGTGCCAAGTGTATGCTATGGACCTGGTAATAATCTGATGATATCTCATAATCTGTAACAAATGTTCAGCCACGGTGTGGTGTGTTGATAAAGGGGTACTGTAAGGGAATCCTGCACATGTGCATGATTGTTTTGTAAGTTTACAACTTCTGTCATAAAAATATATTTAAAAAATAATAGGGGACTTCCGGGAAGATGGCTGACTAGTAATACACAGGAACCTCTTCTCCAGAAAAATAGCTAGAAAACAGGCTGAAATAGCCCTGAAATAGATCTTCTAGGGTTTAGGACAGCAGGGGAAGGCTGCACACCACCCAGAGGAGAGAGGGAAAAAAGAGAGAAATCACGACGACAGAACCGTGAGTGGCAATCAGCAGCGGCGGCTGCTGCCAGGACCCTCCCCCACACTCCTTAAAATTCTTGGGCCTCTGGGCCTGCGACTACAGACAAAGGGGGCGCCAGGGATCTACCACTCCTGGAAAGGGGAGAGAGAGGGACACAAGCTAAGGCTGAATCAAGTTCTGACCCGCAAATTTGGGCTGCGGAGCCCCACGGACCCTTCCACATGGCAGTTTGCCCTGGGAGCCTAGGAAGGACTGGAGAAATCCGACCCTCGCAATCTCCCTCTCTTCTAGCCTGGGCTAATTTTTGAGGACTCCACAGGAGAGGGGCGAGAGCGAGCCTGGGGCTGACCCTACTTATGACTCCCAGGTTTGGTCTGCCCTGTCCCGAGAGCCAGTCCAGGCCGGGTGGGGTTGCGCCATTGTTTGCCTTGGAGCCTGCAAGGGGCTAAAGATATTCAAATCTCCCAATCTCCTCTGCTACTAACAGGGACTGATTGTTGAGGATTCAGAGGGGAGAAGAAATATTTCCTAGCTGGGAAAAGGGAGGCGGCTGCCAGAGAAGACTGGAGAACTGTCTCCGAAAGTTTAAATTACAAGGCTCTTTGCCCCCAGACAGGAAGCTCTATCACATTGATCTGGTCTGTGTCACAACAAATACACTCCGACCAGGCAAGGAATTGAGAGCTGCCAACGAGCGCCATCTCCTGGCAGACCACAGAAGTGCGCATAAGAAAATTAAATAGGAGTGGCTTTTCCTGGCCTCTACAGCCTCCCTGCCCAAGGCCCTAGGAAACGACTCTACAACCAATTACTGGGTCCAGTGCCCAGTTTTGAGCAACCAGCAGGACAATCCTAACAATCAAGGGTGAGCCAAAAATCAAAGAGCTGTGGTAACTCACAGCCTCCTGCCACTAAAACCCTATAAAAGAGAAAGAGATAGAGCATCTAAGTAATATACAACCTATCCACATGCCTAAACACCAACAAAATAATTATGAGCCATACTAAGAAAATAGAAGACATGGCCCAAGAAAAGGAATACATCAAAGTCCCAGAAGAGATGCAGAATTTAAGAGAACTAATCAGTGAGATGAGCACAAATTTCCAAAATCAAATTAATGAGATGAAAGACAATATAGTTAAAGAGATAAATGATATCAAGAAGGGAAGCGGGTGTGGCTCAATCGATAGAACTCCCGTTTACCATATGGGAAGCCCCGGGTTCGCTTCTCGGGGCCTCCTTGTGAGGGCAGGCCGGCCCACGCGGCATGGTGGGCTGATGAAGCAAGACCTCACAGCAAGGGGGAGATAAGCAGACACAGAAAAAAACACACAGCAGATGGACACAGCAAAACACAGGCAGCAAGGGGGGGATAAATAAATAAATAAATCTTTGAGAAAAAAAAAATTAAACACTTTTGCACCTCAAAGGACTTTGTCAGAAGGGTGAAATGGCAGCCAACTCAATGGGAAAAAATATTTGGAAATCACATATCTGATAAGGGTTTAATATCCAGAATATATAAAGAGATGCTACAACTCAACAATAAAAAGACAAATGACCCAATTAAAAAATGGGCGAAAAACTTGAATAGACATTTCTCCAAAGAAGAAATACAAATGGCAAAAAATCACATGAAGAAATGCTCAACATCACTCATGATTAGGGAAATGCAAATCAAAACTACAATGAGATATCATTTCACACCTATCAGAATGGCCACTATTAAAAAGACAGAGAACTACAAGTGTTGGAGAGGATGTGGAGAGATAGGAACACTTCTTCACTGTTGGTGGGAATGCAGAATGGTACAACCACTATGGAGGACTG
>JAQZBX010092609.1:0-12254 GCA_029593785.1 Cabassous unicinctus
TTTTTATATTAGTTTTCCCTCTTTTGGTCAAGTTCTTTTTTTAAATGCATTGCTTGTTACCAGTTGGTAATAATCCCTCAGTGCCAGGGAAACTCATCCCTGGGAGTTAGGTCCCAGGTCGGGTAGAAGGTAATGTGTTTATTTGCTGAGTTTGGCTTAGAGAGAGTCCACATTTGAGTAACAAGCAGCTTTTCAAGAGGTAATTCTTAGGCATTAATTATAATTAGGCTGTTTCATTTTTAATGGCATAAGGTTCATAAATACAAGCACTAAAATTGAGGGCTTGGCATATAGACCTCTTTTGTTTTCTTAACATGACATATATTCTAGAGATATTTGATATTTTATTTGAGCAAGTACCACTGCTTCCTCAGAAATGAATTTTAACATTTTGTTACATGCTGTGTGGGCTTCTTTCTATCGAGAAAACACCTATGACAACATAAATACATTAATATGCCATAGAAGTGTATTTTAGGCCTATTTTATCCTGTATATCACCCTACTATCATCACCCTATACTAGTGTTGTAGCTTAGTAATAGATCCTGAAAGAACATTCTTATATTTGTATTCTTAACCAGAATCCTAGGCCAACCTATAGTTCACTGGAGTTATGCAGTCATCTGTTTTATCCTCTAACCTTCCTTTTAGCATCATGGACAGCCCCAAACTTCCCCGTTTCAACCACATTCAAACTCACCCTTCTGCAAGGTTATTGATATTCATGTGGCTGCCATCTATTTCCAAACTGTTACAGTCAACCTAATAATAAATTCTGCACAGGTTAAGCCATTCGCTCACCAATCTCTATATCCTTCTATCCCCTGGTAACCTATCTTCCAGACTCTACCTCCACGAGTCTGCTCACTATTCTTAGTTCATTCTTACTGCTGAATATTATCCAATTATATGTGTGTGTGTGTATGTGTGTGCATATATATACATATATATATTACATTTTGCTTATCTAATCATCTGTTGAAGGACACTTGGGTTACTTCCATCTTTTGGAAATATACATTAGTGTGAATATATCTCTTCATTTCCCTGTTGTCTTAATTTGCCACAGGCTACAGTAAAAAATGGCTTCTCTTTTATAACGGGGATTTATTTGAAGTAAAAACTTGCAGCTGTGAGACTGAAATAATGTACAAATCAAGGCATCTTCAGAGATAATTTCTTACAAGGGTCAGCTTCTACAAGAACTTGAGGTCCTGTCACATAGCAAGATAAGATGGAGGGTCTGCCAGGCTCTCTCTGCCTTCTCTGTTAGGACTGTCTCTATGAGCTTTGGCCATACTCTGAATCTCTCTGGGCTTGTCTTTATGCAGATATAAGTGAACCTGGAGGCCTCTCTCTCACCTGGCATGGTCAAATGGCAGCATCTTTCCTTCATGTCCCCTTTTTCTTTGTGTGTTCTCAGTTTAAATAAGACCCAGCAAGGTGACAGAGACCTAACCTATGTTATGCCTCATTGATGTAGTACAACCAAAAACCTTAAAGCAATATAAACAAATTGATTTAATTAAAGTCCCTTAACTGAATCTAATCAAAAGTTCCCACCTACATTGAGTTTACAGGTACAGGAATGGGTTAGCTTAAGAACACAATTTTTTTGGGTCCACTAAAGAAAAACCAGGACACCTACTTTCAATTCTTCTGGCTATAGACCTAGTAGTGGAATTGCCTGATCATATGTCATTTTTGTACTTAGCTTTCTGAGGAACCACCAAACTGTCCACCAGAGTGGCTGCACTCCTCTATATTCCCAACAGCAATAATGGGTTTTCTTATTTCTCCACATGTTATCCAACACTTGTAATTTTCTGATTTTTTAAAAGATATATTTTATTTATTTATTTATCCCACTGCTGTTATTTTGCACTCACTGTCTGCTTTCTGGGTCCATTCTCTGTGTGCTTTCTGTGTCTGCTCGTCTTCTCTATTGGAGGCAGCAGGAACTGAACCTTGGAGAGAGGCATCCAATTGCCTGAACCACCTCAGCTCACCACTCTGTTGTGTCTCCCATTTGACTTTCCTCTTTGTGTTTCCTTGTTGCATCATCATGTTGCATCAGCTCCCCATGCCCACCATTGTACCAGTTTGCTGTTTTGCTTATCTTCTCCAGGAGGAACTGGGAACCGAACCCAGGACCTCCCATGTCGTAGATAGTAGCTCAATCACTTGAGCCAAATCTACTTCCCTTGTTTTTTTAAGAGAAGCCAATCTAGTAGGTGTGAAATGTTATTTCATCATAGTTTTGATATCCATTTTCCAATAGCTAGTGATGCTGACCTTCTTTTCATGTCCTTTTTAGCCATCTATATTTCTTCTTTGGAAAAATGTTCATGTTCCTTGGCCATTTTTAAAATGGGTTGTTTTTCTTTTTATTATGAGTTGTAGGATTTCTTTATACATGCTGGATATGAGACCTTTACCAGATATGTGGTTTCCAAAAATTTTCTCCCATTGAGTAGGTTGTCTTTTATTCAATAAAATTTCATTGAAGTACATCATGAATATGTGAACCTACATAAACAATAAATGTATAGTAATATTTGTGAATTTACAAAACAAACATGCTTATCATCATATAAGGCTCCCATACATTTCCCCACCACCAACACTGCATCATTGTGAAACATTTGTTAAAAGCTATGAAAGAGCATCATCAAAATATTACTACTAACTATAGTCCATATATAATATTTAGTGTATTTTCCCCCAAGCCACTCAATTATTAACACCCTATATCAGTATTATATATTTGTTATTGTTCAGGAGAAACCATTCTAATTGTCCTGTTAGCCACAGCCCATCATCTACCATTGGATTCCCTGTTATACAATCCCATGCTTTGTCCAATACATTCAATGTGTACACTCAGTAGCTCTCATTTTCATTACTGAGTTGTGCTCCCAGCATTTCAGTCAATTTTAGAATGTTTCCATTGCTCCAAAAGGAAAAAAATCATGCTCCCTTTAACCCCTTAATGTTGTCCCTCAGTTTTGAAAAAATACGTACTTACCATTGTTGCAAAATATTACAGTTGTAATTTGCCTTGTATCACCATATTATTAGCACTTTGTAAAAGAAGAGCATTCTTATATTTATACTATTAATCACAATCTTCAACCATCACCAAAATTACTGTTACACATTCCCAAAATTACTCTTTAGTTTCCTTTCAATTGACATTTTACTTCCACAGACTATCACATTCAGTCACAATCACATTTATAAATGAGCAGTGTTAGTTATAATGTGTTACTCTTAACCATATTCATTTCCACACTTTTACAATTAACCTCATTAATAATGCTAATATAATAAGAGTCATGTCCTATTCTCAACCCATCTTCTATTTACTAGTAATATATTCTCTAGACTTTACATTCATGACTTTACTCATCATATTTAGTTCATATTAGTGAGACCATACAATATTTGTCCTTTTGTATCAGCTTATTTAACAAAACACAGTATTTGCCTTTTCACTTTTCTTGACACACTCTTTGAAGCACAAACATTTTAATTTTGAGGAGGTCCCATGTATCTATTTATTCTTTCATAAATTGTGCTTTGTGTATAAAGTTTATGAAACCATTGCCTACCACAAGATTATGTAGAAGCTTGCTTCATTATCTTCTGTGAGATTTATGGTCCTGAATTTTATATTTAAGTCTTTGATCCATCTAGAGTTAATTTTTGTGTATGGCATGAGATAGGAATCCTCTTTCTTTCTTTTGGATTAGGATAACCAGTTCTCCCAGCACTGTTTGTTGAAGAGGTCATTCTGTCCCAGTTGAGTGTAACTGGCAACCTTGTTGAACATCAATTGTCAGGTCTGTTTCTGAATTCTCAATTTAGATACATTGGTCAATTTAACAATGTCTAACTTTTACTAAACACCATGATCTTCTGATGACTGGAGCTTTGTAGTATGCATTAAAGTCGAGTAGTGTGAGTCCTCCAAATTGTTTTTCTTTTTCAAGATGTTTTTGGTCATTTGGGACTCTTTACTTTTCCAAATAATTTTGGTAATAGGATTTCCATTTCTGTAAAATATGTTGTTGTACACTTTGGGGGATTCTGTTCACTCTGCGAATCAATTTTGGTAAAAATTGACAGCTTAATGATATTTAGACTTCCAATCCAAGAACATTGAATATCCATTCATTTATTTAGTTTTTCTTTGATTTCTTTTAGCAATGTTGTGTAGTTTTCTGTGTACAGGTCCTTTACAACTTTAGTTATGCTTATTCCAAAATATTTCATTCTTTTAGTTGCTATTGTAAATGGGATTTTTTTATTTCCTCCTCAGATTGCTCATGATTAGGGTAAAGAAACACTCCTGATTTTTCTGCATTGATCTTATATCTTATGACTTTACAAAACTCATTTATCATCTCTAGTAGCATCATTGTAGATTTTTCAGTACTTTCTATATATAAGATCACGCCATCTGCAAATAGTGAATATTCTTCTTCTCCCTTTCCAATTTGATGCCTTTTATTTCTTTTCCTTGCCTAAGTGCTCTAGCAAGAACTCTTAACACAACTTTGAATAACAGTGGTAACAGTGGTCATCCTTGTCTTGTTCTCCAGATCTTAGAGGGAAAGCCTATAGAAGTTGTGTTAAGATGTTAGCTGTGGGTTTTTTATATATGTTTTATCATGTGGAATGAGTTTCCTTCTCCTTCTGTATTTCAGAGGGATTTATCAAGAAAGGATGCTGAATTTCCTTGGATGCCTATTCTGCATTAATAAAAATCATCAGAACAGAGGCAAGATGGTGTCAGTTTATGAGGGCACTCCCTGAGAGCTCCCTGAGGACAGCGGATTGTGGACAGGGTCCTGCCAAGGGGACTGTGCTGTGGACACGTGGAACGAGAAGCTTGGGACATCTATCTGTGCAAATCGATGGCGTACACTGATCAATAGAGATTTGTGAATTTTAAGCCTGCCTGTGGTGGTTAGCACAGATGGCTGAGCCCCAACTTTAGGGGGAAAAAATGAGGCTTGAGCCATGACTCCCACCCGGCAACTGGGTGACAGGGCCCAGGGAGAGGGAGTGTTCTCTGAGAGTGGGAGGGCTCTGACAAAGGGCTGAGAGAGCTTTCCTTTCTGTGGATTTGGCTGCCTGGAACCCCTTGCAGCCTTGGGCAAACAAAATAGCTGGATTGAATCATCACCTGGCAGAGGGGAGAAGTAAATCTGCTGAGGAAGTTGATTTACCTAGCTGCCCAAGGTTAAGCCCCAAACCCTGCCAATGCAGGGAGAGGGAGCACTCTCCGAGAGAGGGAGGGTTCTGACAGAAGGCAGAGAGGGGATTCTTCATCATCGATTTGGCTGCCTGGACCCCCTCATAGCTTTGGGGAGCAGATAAGCTGGCTTGAAGCAGCACCAGGCTGAGGGGAGAGGCGAATCTGATGAGGAAACCTGATTTACCCAGCAGTCCGGTGACGCTGAGGCTTGGCTCCAGAAGGGGCGGTGTTGGCCATTTTTATCGTTCTGCACTGACTAGCATCAGAGCTTCAGCTTCCCTGGGGAAGCCAGGAAGTGGGAAGTGCTTGATTAGTTTCCACAAGCCTAGTTAGGGCCCTCTTGGAGAAGGGGGTAGTCTAGAAGAGGACTTATTCTGGGTCCTGTATTTCACCACACACACAAAAAAAGACAGTCACTTTAAAAAATGAAAAATGAATTCTTCTTTTTAATTTAGTTTAATAGCTAAAATCTGCTTCAAAACCTGCAGATAGAATCCTGCAGGGAAATTGACTGATAAACACAAGCAGGCTGAGAGGACCCACAAGGAACCTAGTAGGAACACTGTTCCTCCTTAGCTTTTTTTGACTGCTTGCCTGCGTGGTTGTATGGTTTTTCTCTGTTTATTTGTTATCTCTTGCTTTTCTTTCCTCTTTCCTCCCCCCTTTCCTTTTTCTTTCATTATTTTTTTAATTAGGTGCTGCTAGCTTGCCTCATCATTACTGTGCTTCCTTTTCAGTGATTTCCCATTGTCTATATCGATTTTGTATCCCAAGCTATCTCTTATCCTTCCTTCATCTTTCTGGCCTCTGCTTTCTGTTGTGGTTCTTATATACCACATTTTTTCATTTGCCCACAACTTAAGGCTGTCAATTTCTATTCTATCTATTTTGTTTTCTTCTTTTTTATTAATATTAACTTTTTCCTTTTAGCCCTTTATTTAATCTTTCTCTCCCTCCTCATAATTCTAGCCTTCTAATTCATTATATATATATATTCCTCTATTTGGTTTCCCAGTCCATTGTAGGTACTCCATTTTTTTCCCTTATTACTCTACACTGCCTACATGAGTTAAATATTCATTTCATTAAGTCTTATTTGGGCACTTTTCTAACTTTTATCAATATTACTATTACCCTTCTTCCTTTCTCACTTCTTTTGATTCCTCTGGCCCTAATCTTTTGCCTCCAAGAAAGCATAGAAGAAGCAAGGAAATTAAATAAGAAGAAAAAGAGTCAAAGAGAAAACTTAACACACACACAGAACAACCAGCTAAATAAAACTCTAGAGCAGAGAGAGAAGCTAATCAACTGAATAAACCCATCAAGATAAAATGATGACTAGAGGGTAACAAAAAATTACAAACCACACTGAGAAACAGAAAGACATGGACCAGTCCAATGAACAAACTAAAAACCAGGAAGAGATGCAGAACATTGAACAACTAATCAAAGCTTCACAAACAAATATCATGGACCAACTTAAAGAAGTGAAGGAAGAGATTAAGCATATAAAGAAGACACTGGGAGAACATACTGAAGAAATTGTAAACATATGCAAAAAGATAATGGATATGATGGTGATCAATGGCACAATCCAAGAAATCAAAAGACGCTGGATTCACAAAACAGCAGATTTGAACAGGCAGAAGAAAGAATTAGTGATGTGCAAGACAATACATCTGAAATCAAACAGATAGTAGAACAGATAGACAAAAAGATAGAAAAAATCCAGCAGGGACTCATGGATTTAACCAACAACACAAAACACACAAACATACGCATTATGGGCATCCCAGAAGGAGAAGAGAAGGGAAAGGGAACAGAAGGAGTGTTGAAGGAAATAATGGCTGAAAATTTTCCACCCCCATTGATAGAGATGGATATGCAGATCCAGGCAGAACAGTGCACCCCAAACAGTATAAATACCAACAGGCCAAAACCAAGACATATACTTGTCAAAATTTCCAATGCTCAAGACAAAGAGAAAATACTCAAGGCAGCAAGAGAAAAGAGACCCATCGCATACAAGGCAATCACAATAAGATTTAAGTGCTGAAACCATGGAGGCAAGAAGACAGTGGTATGACATAGTCAAAGGACTAAAAGAAAAAAACTGCCAGCCACGAATTCTCAATCCAGCAAAACTGGCATTCAAAAATGATGGAGAGATCAAAATATTCACAGATAAACAGAAATAAAGAGAGTATGTTAATAAGAAACCTGCCTTTCAAGAAATACAAAAGGAAGTTGTACAAGTTGAAAGGAAAAAACAAGAGAGAGAGAGAGTAGGAGGAGAGTGTAAAAACAACTAAAAAGACAAAAACAGAAACAAAACAACATATGACATACATTACCCAAAGAAAAAATGGCTGAAGTAAGAAATTCGCTGCAAGAAATAACACTGAATGTTAATGGATTAAATTCACCACTCAAGAGACACAGATTGGCAGAATGGATAAGGAAATATGGTCCATCTATATGTTGTCTACAAGAAACCTACCTTCGACCCAGGGATTCAAGGATGCTGAAAGTGAATGGCAGAAAACAACTTTACAAGCTAACAATACCCAAAAAGGGGCAGGAATAGCTATTCTAATATCAGACAAAATAGACTTTAAATGCAAAACTATTGTAAGAGACAAAGATGGACACTATATATTAGTAAAAGGTGTAATTTCTAAAGAAGAGACAACAATCATAAACATTTATGCACCTAATCAGGATGCCTCAAAATACATGAGGAAAACCCTGGAAAATCTAAGTGGAGAAATAAATGCCTCTGCAATTATAGCGGGGGACTTTAATACACCATTATCGTCATTAGACAGAACATCTAGACAGAGAATCAATAAAGAAACAAAGGCTTTCAACAATACATTAGAGGACCTGGACTTAATAGACATATACAGAACACTACACCCAAATACAGCAGGATTTACATTCTTCTTGAATGCACATCGATCATACTCCAAGATAGACCATATACTAGGCCACAGAACAACTCTCAATGAATTCAGAAAGATTAAAATTGTACAAAGTAAATTCTCTGACCACAACGGAATGAAATTGGAAATCACTAAGGGGCAGAGAAACAGATTAGGCACAAGGATATGGAAGTTAAACAACATACTCTTAGACAAACAGTGGGTCAAGGAGAAAATCTCAAAAGAAATCAGTAACTACCTTGAAACTAATGAAAACATCAACAAAACATATCGAAACCAATGGGATGCAGCAAAAGCTGTCCTGAGAGGGAAGTTCATAGCCATAAATACATATATTAAAAAAGAAGAATGAGCTAAAATTGAAGACCTAACTGCACACTTGGAGGAATTGGAAAAACAACAAAAAACTAAAAAGTAAAGGAAGTAGAAAGAAGGAAATAACAAAAATTAGAGCAGAACTAAATGAAATAGAGAATAAGAAAGCACTAGAAAAAATAAACAAAAACAAAAGTTGATTATTTGAGAATATCAATAAAAATGACAAACACTTCACCAGACTAACAACAAAAAAAGAGAGAAATGATGCAAATGCACAAAATAAGGAAAGAGCAAGGGCATATCACTACTGACCCCACAGAAATAAAGAGTTTCATAAGAGGATACTTTGAAAAATTATATGCTAACAAGAATGATAATTTAGAGGCAATGGACAAGTTTCTAGAAACTCACAAACAGCCAACATTGATGAAAGAAGAAATTGATGAACTCAAAAGTCCAATTACAAGTAAAGAGATAGACTCAGTCATCAAAAACCTCCCAACTAAGAAGAACCCAGGACCAGATGGCTTAACAGCTTAATTCTACCAAACATTCCAGAAAGAACTAACATCAATTCTGCTTAAACTCTTCCAAAAAATAGAAGTAGAAGGAATATTGCCTAACTCATTCTACGATGCCAATTTTACCCTAATACCAAAACCAAAAAAAGATACCACAAGAAAGGAAAATTACAGACCAATTACTCTAATGAACCTTGATGCTGAAATCCTCAACAAAATACTTTCTAATTGCATTCAACAACATATCAAAAGGGTTATACACCATGATCAAGTGAGTTTCATCCCAAGTCTGCAAGGATGGTTCAATATAAGAAAATCAATCAATGTAATACACCACATAAATAGATTGAAAGAAAAAAATCACATGATCATCTCTATAATGCAGAAATAGCATTTGACAAAATACAGCACTCTTTCCTAATAAAAACGCTGCAAAATGTAGGAATAGAAGGAACCTTTCTGAATATGATAAAGGGTATATATGAAAAACCCAAAGTTAACATCATCTTCAATGGTGAAATTCTAAAACATTCCCTTTTAGATCGGGAACATGACAAGGATGCCCACTATCACCACTCCTATTTAACAGTGTCTTAGAAGTACTTGCTTGAGCACTGAGGCAAGAAAAAGATATAAAACACACCCAGATTGGAAAAGAAGAAGTAAAAATTTCATTATTTGCAGAAAAATACATTGAAAGCCCTGAGAAACCTACAACAAAGCTTCTAGAACTTATAAAGGAGTTCAGTAATGTTGCAGGTTACAAGATCAATGCTCAAAAATCAGTAGCATTTCTGTATACCAATAACGAGCAATCTGAGGAGGAAATCAAGAAAAAAAATACCATTTACAATAGTAACTAAAAGAATCAAATACCAAGGAATAAATTTAACTAAAGAGGCAAAGGACTTATATGAAGAAAACTACACAACACTGTTACAGGAAATCAAGGAAGACTTAAATAAATGGAAAAATATTCCTTGTTCATGGATAGGAAGACTAAACATCATCAAGATGTCTATCCTACCCAAACTAATCTACATATTTAATGCAATCCCAATAAAAATCAACACTGAATATTTTAAGGAACTGGAAAAACTAACTACAAAATATATTTGGAGAGGTAAGAGGCTCTGAATTGCCAAAGACATATTGAAAAAGAAAAATGAAGTTGGAGTTATCACTTCACCAGACTTTAAATCATACTACAAAACTACAGTGATCAAAACCGCATGGTATTGGCACAAGGATAGACCTACTGAACAATGGAATCAAATTGAGAGTTCTGATATAGATTCTCACATATACAGTCATCTGATATTTTACAAGGCCACCGAGACCACTCAGGAGAGAATGGCCTCTTTAACAAGTGGTGCCTGGAGAACTGGATATCCATATCCAAAAGATTGAGAGAAGAATACCATCTCACACCTTATACAAAAATCAACTCAAGATGGATCAAAGATCTAAATATAAGAGACAAAACCATGAAGATCTTGGAAGATAATATAGGGAAGCATCTACAGGAACTTGTAATAGGAAATGGTTTCATGAACATTACAGTCAAAGCATGAGCAGCAAGAGAAAAAATAGATAAATGCAATCTCCTCAAAATTAAAAACTTCTGCACCTCAAATGATGTTATTAAGAAAATAAAAAGGCAGCCTACCCAAAGGGAGAAAATATTTGGCAACCATATATCTGATAGGAGCCTAATATCCTGCATATATAAAGAAATCCAACACCTCGAAAATAAAAAGACAAAGAACCCATTAAAAAATGGGCAAGTGACATGAAAAACCACTTCTCCAAGGAAGAAATAATAATGGCTAAAAAGCACATGAAAAAAATGCTCAACATCACTTGCTATTAGGGAAATGCAAATTAAAACCACAATGAGATACCATCTTACATTCATCAGAATGGCAGCTATTAAAAAAACAGCAGAATATAAGTGTTGGAGAGGATGTGGAGGAATGGGAACCCTCATCCGCTGCTGGTGGGATTGTGGAATGGTCCAGCCACTGCGGAGGACAGTTTGGAAGTTCCTTAGAAAGCTACCAATAGATCTGCCGTATTGTCCAGTGATTCCACTGCTGGATATATACCCAGAAGAATTGAAAGCAAAGACACGAACAGATATACGCACACTAATGTTCATAACGGCATTGTTCACAATTGCCAAAACTTGGAATCAGCCTCAGTGCCCATCAACTGATGAATGGATAAGCAAAATGTGGTACATACATACAATGGAATATTACTCAGCTGTTAGAAGGAATAAAGTGTTAACACATGGAATAGCATGGATGAATCTTGAAGACCTTATGTTGATTGAAGCAAGCCCGGCATTGAAGGATGAACAGTATATGACCTCACTGACTTGAATTGAGGAAAGTGAGCAGTCTCTGAGAACCATTGTCTGAAAGATAGGTTAACAAGGGAGAAAAGGAGAAGAGTAGGTTGTGAGCCATCACCCATATGTACATATTCTATGGTAAATTGATAGAGTATAGTTGCATATTGAAGGATAGGACAGGTGGGTAGTGATATTACTGAGTTTGGTGGTGCAGGATTAACAGGTGGGTAGATTAGAAAGGGCAGGTCATAATACCCAGGGCATGTAACTATGAATCTTGTCATCCCATGAGTCAAGACAGGGGAGTGTCATATGCCCCAGGAAGTTGGGGAGGAATGAACAGAAAAGATCAAATGGGGTATTTAGTGATCATGGGAAGTGTTTTTCATTACCTCACAGTAATGTACACAGGACATGGTAAATATCATTAAAAATTATTAAACTGTACCATCTTAATTGTAAATAATACTGTAAACCATTGACAATGTTTAGTAGCTATGTTTCCCTAACTGTATAACAGTTATAACAATGCTACCATCCACAACAACAACAACAAAAAAAAGGTTTTAATATGTGGTGGGGAAGGGGGAGGGAGGTTGTGTATATGGCAATCTCTAATATTCCGTGTGTGACTTTGCTGTGACCTAAAACTTCATGAAAATTAAATGAAAATTTGGGTGACACTGGGGAATGAGAGGGAAAAGGTTTCACGGTACTCACTGGATATCTGATAATGCAGTGATAAAAGGAGAAAAAATAAAAATAAAAAATAATTTAAAATTTTTTTTCTTTGTTTTTTTCCCTTTTTTTTTTTTGGAATGTCCCCATCCGTTAATTGTATTT
>JAQZBX010092610.1:0-12247 GCA_029593785.1 Cabassous unicinctus
GATGAGGAAGTTGACTCCATGCCTTGATGGAGAGAAAAACAAAATCACAATACCAAAGGGCTTGCAGACTACAGTAAGAGGAATTTGTAGCCATATTTTGTAATCTACCACACCATCTTTAAAGAGTCTTTCAGATTTGTGTCAGTCATGATTTCACTGTGTCCCTGTAACTGTAGAAGGCATATACTGAGCTTTCTGAGTGGTCCCAGTGAAGAAACCCCCTCATAATAGGCTTGATGAGAGACAAAACAAGGGATGGAAGGACTCACAGAACAGGTCTTTCCAAGTAAATCCCCTTAATAAACATCTTAATTTCTGATATTCCCATCTTTTTATATTATCAGTGTGGGTGAGGTCTAATAGTCAAAGATAAAGTTACCTATTGTGGTAGTTTGAGTCTTTTGTTCTTAAATTGATCCATTCCTGTGGGAGTGGAACCATTAGATGGGATTTGATTCCACTGAAGGCCATTTGATAGGATTGCTTCAATGGGGTATAGCCCAGGAGGGTCTTGGTCATCTTGCTGGAGTCCTTTATAAATGGGAGAGAAGAGGCCACAGAAACAGAGGGAAACCCCCAGAAACTGAGAGAAGGCCACTGGAACTAGAAGCTGAAAGCAATGAGGCCTGGAGGAGAGGGGAGAGATGAGAGGATGCTGCCATGTGCCTGATTTGCCCATAGCTGCAACTCAGGGAGAAAGCATCTCTTGATGATGCCTTGATTTGGACACTTTCATGGCCTCAGAACTGTAAGTTTATAACTTAATAGAACCCCATTGTAAAAGCCACCCCATTTCTGGTATATTGCCTTGGCAGCCTCTAGGAAACTAAAACAGAAATTGGTACCAGGAGCATAGGGTGCTGCTATGCAAATACCAAAAATGTTAAAAGGTCTTTTAAAATTGGAAAGGGGAAGATTCTGGAAGAATTGTGAGATGCTTGATAGAAAAGGCCTCGATTGCTTTGAAGAGACTATTGATAGAAATATGGATGCTGAAGATACTTCTAAGGCCTTAGACAGAAATGATGGATGTGGCATTGTAAACTGGAAGGGGGGTGATTCTTGTTTTAAAGTGGCAGATAATTTTGTAAATTAACTCCTGATGTCAGATGGAAGGCAGAATTTGAAAGTGATGAGCTTGGATATTTAGCTGAGGCGTTTTCCAGACTAAATGTAGAAAGTGTGGCCTGGCTTCTCCTTGCAGTTTATAGTAAAATGTGAGAAGAAAGGGATACATTGTGAAGTGAACTCCTGGGCACAAAGAAACCAGAAATTGATAGTTTGGGAAATTCTGAGCTTCCTGAAAGCAAGTCATCAGAGAATAGTTCCCCATGTGAGGACTTAACTGAACAAGGAACCAGCCAGTCATATCAGTGTAAGTCAGGATTAGAAATGCAGTTGTCCAGGAAGGATCTGTGGAAAGTCTTGTTGTCTGATGGCTTGGACCTCTATTTCCTGCATGAGAAACCAACAGGTTTTTTTTTGTGAGATCTATATTAGTGGAACCACTGCTAGCCTGAACTAAAAGGGACAGAAAATGGAGAGCTTGAAGGAAAAATGACTTCAGGGGTATAACTGAGAAAGCTGAGGTCTGGACTGAGGACATCTTCTCTTACTCAGAGCATGAACCCACCCAGTGTGCTGAAAGGGTATGATCTGGCACTTGAAGAGGGTGGACCTTCTGCTCCATTGTTCAGGGAGAGTGTTAACCACCCCAAGCTTCAAAGAGGATGGAGCACAATTCCTGGGCATTGTGCAGAGTTTGGCCACCACCCCACTGTTCTGAGGATGTTGAGTTTGTGCCCCAGATATTGGGAAACGCTTAGCTATTACCCCAGTGTTCTTGGAAGCCAGGTCCTAGAGTTTGGCTGCCACCCCACTGTTCTAAGGGGGTTGGGCCTGTGCCCCAGAGATTGGGGAGAGTCTGGCCATTATCCTAGTGTTCTCAGGGGATGGGGCTGGCATCCCAATGCTTGATGAGGGTGGAGCTGAGAACATGTCCTCTGGGCAAGCCTTTGTCCTCAGGGCCTTGAGGACAAGACTTCATTCTATGAATCACAGACCTTGAAATCTAATAGAGTATGCCCTGCAGGTTTTTGGAACATTTGGGACCTGAGGACCCCCTTTCTTTTTTTTTTACAATTTCTCCTCATGGCAATGGGAACATTTATTCTATGACTGTCCCTCCTTTGTGTATTAGAAGCAGATAACTTTTGCTCTCAGTTTCACAGGTCCACAGCCTGAGAGGAATTTTGCCCCAGGACAGATAATATGCTTATAACTTATTTTGATGAAACTTATACTTAAACTGTTACTGAAATTATTAAAGGCTTTTGGAAATATTTTGATGGAATGAATGATTTGCATATGGAAAGAACATGCATTTTGGGGGTCCAGAGGGTAGAATGTGGTAGTTTGAGTCTGTTGTGGACCCTGTAAAATTATGGTTTTAAATTGGTCACATTCCTGTGGATATGGGACCTTTGCTTGGATTGGATTCAGTTGAAGGTCATTGATTGGATTGCTTCAGTGGGGTATAGCCCAGGGTGGGTCTTGGTCTTTTTGTTGGAGTCCTTTATAAATGGGAGAAAGGAGGTTGCAGAAACAGAGAGAAACTCCCAGAAGCTGAGAGAGAAGACCCTGGGAGCCAGAAGCTGAAATCAATGGAACACAGAAGCTGAGAGGAAGACATGGAGGCCAGAAGCTGAAAACAATGAAGCCTGGAGAGAGAGGAGAGATGAGAGGATGCCACCACATGCCTGATTGCCTATAGGTGCAGCTTGGGGAGAAAACATCTTCTGATGATGCTTTGACTTGGACATTTTCATGGCCTCAGAACTGTAAGTTTATAAGTTAATAAATCCCCATTGCAAAAGCCACCCCATTTCTGGTGTATTGCCTTGGCAGCCTTTAAAAAACTAAAAGATTGTCCATGAGTCAAGCAACCAGTTGTGGATGACTCCATTGTATTAATAAATTCTGCATTTAGTCTCATACCTTATTTGAAATGAAGTGTTTATTTATTTATTTATTTTGGAGGTACCAGGGATTGAACCCAGGACCTTGTACATGGAAAGCAGGTGCTCAACCACTGAGCTATATCCACTCCCCAATAAGAGTAGGTATTTTTCTTTGTTTCTTTGTTTTTAGGAGGTACCAGTGATCGAAACTGGGACTTCGTACTTGGGAAGCAGATATTCACCACTTGAGCTACATCCACTCCCCAGTATTTATTGTATTTTGTATTTTAGCCAAACTTTAAACATTTTGTGATATCTATTCAAAAAAGATTTCCACAGGGAAACTCTCTAACTTCTGAGAGAAACATAATAGTTACTAGCACAGCTTTAGTGTTATATGGACTGGGGCTTGACTCAGATTTGCTGTTTATGTCTTGTGCCTGAGTCTTACATTTTCATCTCTGCAGTGGAACTGATTAAGCATACTGCATGTGAGACTTAAGCTCATTTTGGTAATCCCGTTCCTCTTTGCCAGTGATTCATCTTTGGGGCCATGTGACCCATTTCTGGCTAATGACATGTAAAAAGAAATCTGCTTGGGACTTCCAAGAGAGCCTTAAAATAAGAAATTTCTTTTCCTTTTACCTCTTCCCTTCTTTTCCTGCTTTATGTGCTATTGTGTGAAGGTATGCTATCTGGAGCTGGGGCAATCATTTTGTGCCCAAGAGGTGACAAGCCTAAGGACAAAAAGCCAATTCACTGAGAATACTGGAAATACAGGATTGGAAGATCCTGGCTAAGCCACTGAACTATCCTAGAAATGTTCACCTCTAGAAATACATATCATAGAAATATGTGAGAGAGTTAAAATCTTTATTATTTCAATACTGATGGTTAAATATTTTACTTGAAGCCTAAAGCATACTAATTGATATATTTGCTATTATTGTATGTAGGAGAAGGAGCTATTATCCAAGTTTTTCAGATGATTTTAAAAAATTAGGTAAGACCAAGTTGAGAGGATTATATAAATTAACTAAACCATGCTGATAATTAGTCACAGATAGGAGCCTGGAGACCCTAACCTCTAACTTCCAGGATGCATTTTCCAATTGGCAAACATTTGTTGAGCACTTACTAAATACAAATTCTTAGAAGATGCCTTCCTTCAAAACATATGCTTTCAAAGTATATGCCCTTCTATTTGTCCTTTTCTCTTCGAGTTATCTGTGTAAGCTTGGATAACACCTGAGCTAAATATTTGTAATGCACAAAAATTTCCAACTCATATTTTTTAAACCAAAAATTGGGATATATGTTCTGAGAGGGTGATCTTGGGAAAGTTGCTTAAATTCTCTGTCTCAGTTTTTTCAACCATAAAAATAGAGATCATAATTAATACCTACTTTATTTCCTGTTATGAGACTCGAATGAGGCACTGCCTGTAAAGCACTTAAAAAATGCCTGATATATTGTTTCTCCTTGAATATCATACATAATACTCAAGGATAATATATAAGTTCTTCTTAAATATTAGCAAATGCTCATGGGAGAAATGGAGCAGGCTATTTAGATTCAGTTCAACTAAGGAAAAGGTAGTTATTGTAATTTTAATATGATATTTTTCAACCACTATTCTTATGTTGGAATCACTCTCTAAAAAGTAATTGTCTTCCTTCTTCATCTAGATGGCTTTTACAACAGGTTTTCTTTATTTTGTCTATTCTGGCCAATGAATCCCATATTGTCTGCTTCATTCATAAGCTTCCTCCTTGTTGAGTCCTTTGGCTTAGTGTTCCAGTGAATCAGCTCTCCTAGCTCCAGACCCCAACTGTATTAATTTGTTTTCAGTTTATCTCCTCCCTCCTTGCATGGTTCTTGGTTGGACTGCAGACCTGTATGTTATGTCTTTTGTTTGGCCCTGGAGCCTCCTTTGCTGAGTTGCTCCTTCAGGTAGTCCTGTTGGCCTGGTCTTTCATACCTTCTTCATTTCTGGCCCTGAATATAGGGAGGCAGCCTAATGTGGGGAAAACAGGGTGGCAGAGTGAAAAGAACACAGGCATTGGGTCCACAGACCAGCCCATTTCTGCCACTTAATCACCATGTGACTTGGGCAAGTATCTTTCCTCTGAGGCAATCTTCCACAGCTGTCTTGTGGAGTTATGTTGACCTTACAAGGTTGTGATAAGGATTATATGCAAAATTAAATGAGATAATTCTTATGAATTCTTCCTCAAGATAGTGTTCAAGCTGGTCTGTCAAGATGTCAACCAAGTGGTTGGGTTGGGACTGAATCCCTCAAGGTAGGATGAGGAGGGCAGAATTCCTCTGAAAGGAAATTGGGAGTCATCAAAGAAAGAAGACAAGCCAAACCAAGCCTGAATGTGAAAGTCTTTATCTCAAGAGCAAATCCAGGGGCCAGAGTCTGACTCTAGTTGGTGGTAAGAGAGAGCGATGGAGCTTGGGTCAGTGTTTGGGAACTAGTGTGGATGAGGTTCCAGGAAGATGGCTGAAATAACCTCAAGGCCTTCCTGACCTGCCACTATCTGCTCATGGGTTCCATATGTGTGGGTGTGTCTGCCTGGTATAGAGAGCCAGAGGCAAGGCAGATGTAGATTTGTCAGGTACATACATGGTACTTTAATGAGCTCAATTAGCTTTCTCTTTGGAGCAGATCTGAATGTTGGAAAATCCTTCCCCTTCTTTCTCCCCATTGTTGAGTTTGGGAATAAGCTACACAACTTGTAGGAAGGATCTTTATTGGGAAGTAGGAGAGTGTTGTGGGACTCAAGGAGACTGAAATAGGCTTCATCTTCAGATAGAACAGCTTTAGTCCCGGGATGGGAGGGAACTGTGTCAGCCTGCAAAGAAGTGACCCAGAGACATTGGGTGGCCTTGGGTGGCACAGATTAGTAGGAATATGTATTAAGATTGGGCTTCCTGGAAACAGATTCTGATCTAGAGATTTTCATGGAGGAGATTTGTTGGGAGTGCTCTCAGGGACGCTATCTGTAAAGGAGTGAAAGAACCAGGATTCAGGAGAGGAAGAAGGTAAACTTCAGACAGTGATTGAATGAGGGCCTCAGTCAATCCCTAGAAGAGCTTTGGCGCTGGGAGCACCTTTGAGGCAGACAGCCCTGGTATCTTAGGCAAGGCAGCTTCCTTTGGCTGAGGGTGATACTTAGTGGATGGTACTGCTCTGAGACGTTGGCGGCCAACATTTTCTACAGCTGGAAGAATGATTGGTTGGTCTTGAAGGGGAGCTTTGCACCAACTATAATCCCAACTCTTGTCTCCTACTCACTGATATGACTAAACTAGGGTTTCATAAGTATTCCCAGTTGAGCTGCCTTAATCCATGCAAATTCTTGTGCAGTTGCTGATAAAAAATGCTCAAAATATTTTTGCATGCAGGTCATTGAGTATGTGGTCAGTCTGTCAGTAACTAGTGTCTCCTACTGTGTCAAGGAGGAATTATGCCCTGGCCCTGATCCTGAGGCACTTGACCAACCCTTGCCCAAGGAAGAAACAAGAAATCTACTATAAATGTGCTACACCAAAAGTTATTCCCATATCCATAGCTCTCATTTAGAAGGCACAAGTCCACAGAGCTCAGTAAGATTTAGGATGGATATTCAACTTTTTCCTACTTATAATCATGGCAAGTTTATCACTACTTTTTTGGGAAGACCCCACCTCTTATTAAAGCGAAGAGCATTAGTCCTTCTTGTGATCTAAAGCCACACTTACAAAATGGCCAAAATTTATTGCGTTTTCTTAAAATGCATGTATTAAAAACCTCAGGTTGAATTTGTTTCCCTCTCTTCCAATAGTCACAATAATAGCAAATGCAACAGTTGGTCTCTTGGGATTGATGTTAGCTGTTATTCTGATGCTAGGACCTCAGATAAATATTTGATGAGTGAACACTATGTGCTGTGTTCTAAATATTTCCCATGTTTTATCTCTTAATCCCCACATCAGTTCTGTCAGTTAGACACAATTATTCCCCCATTTCACAAACGATGATATTGAGATATAGAGACTATTTGCCCAAGTTCATGCAGCTAGTAAGTGGCAGAGCTACGATCGGAACCTAGGTAATTGAATGTCAAAGCTTGAAAACTTAATTTCTACATTACATGGACAAAACCTATTTCTCAAGGTGCTAAAAAGCAGTACGCAAATATCCTGAGATCTAGAAAATGGAATGTTATTACACTTAAGGAAATTAAAAATAAGGAAATAGACTTAAGTTTTTCTAAAGCCTGTAGGATTAGTATTTAAAGATCTTTTAGTACAACAGCCACTTTTCATTTCCAGAATAGTTTGATGTTATAGGCAACTGTTCCATCTGAGAGATCAGACAGAATCTTAATAGCAATAACCTTTAAATCAAGAAAGTTTGTTCCAAATGTTCCTAACATACTCCAAAGCCAGAAAAGATCACAGCTCTACATTAAAATGTTAGAAAAAGATCACATTGCAGCAGCTGCTTATGTGGATTACCTAGTCTAGCCATTCTGCTAAGGCTTAAAAAAACCTGTCTGAGTTGTAGGAAGTAAAAAAAAAGAAAAGAAAAGAAAACCCAAGCCTCTAAAATACCATGTTGTTGCTTGTTGATATAGCCGGATATTCCATTTGGTACCCCAGCACACTCAGGTGTATCTGACATGAAGTCAAGGTGTTATTCCAGACTCCTAAGCAGTAGAAGGAGTTTGTTGCTGTGTTTTTCTCTCACGTTCCCTATGCCGTCTCGAGAACCATTCTTTACCTTGTATTTTTTTTTAATCATTGGAAAGATTCACAACTGATAGAAAACACATTAGAAAATCTCAGACCCTCCTCACAGACATTTTATGCAACTTCCTTAATACTTCACAAAGAGATAAGATTAAATGTAATTTGCGCTTAACCCATGTCTTCTGTGTAAAGGCCATTGACACTATTACTCTGTGTGTGTGCCTGATCCTTGTGAGTTTTAATGTACTTTTAACATTGATTTATTTTATTTTCAGAACATGGTAGGTAAGGCATAGTGGGATCTCCATTTTATACAAAGGCAAACTGAAGCATAGTTTTGGACAAGCTCTCAAATGAGACTAGAAACTGAGGAGGGGATTTTCATATTCAGTTATCATACTGTATATCTTTTATGGAGAGCTCCTTACATTCCAGTATTTCTCCACAGTGCTACTTTCATTAGTGTTGGCTTCTTGCATTTTATTCATTACTGTGATTATTCTTAGGGTTAATCATAGTAGGGAAAATATGAAAGTAGATTCAGTGATAGAATATTTCTTTGTGCAGAAGATGTTATAGACCTGATTTTTGACATCGTGAATTCAATTCCAATATAATCATCTGGACTTAGAGAGCAAATGATATTCTTTTCTGGCTTGATAGATTTGGTCAGAATGGGAGGAATGTTTAGGGAGTAAGGTTCTGACCTATACTACAACCTTTTTGCCACAAGGAACAAGATAAAAGTTAGATCGTCAATCTAGTTTGCTGGTGTTTATGAAAAGTTATGAATTAGCTGTAAAGCAGCTAAGAACCTGAACCAGAGAGCTCATGTTGCTCTTGGTGGTGCTTGTAATTTCAGGGTATTTAGCCTTCTGTTTGTGATATGTTTTTTTCAACTTGAAACCCCAGGATTCTTCATGCATGCAGAGAAGTGGCATTGAAAATACATACAACTGATGTCACTTCAAGAAAGACTAATGAAAATCATGCAATTGCTTCTAGAAGATAAATAGACTAAAAAGAATCAGTACAGTTGAGTTCTGGTTTTCCCTTTGCATAGTTTATTGGCTACAATTTTGTTTGGCTACATGTAACTATAGTGGCTAACCAAACAGGAGTCTGGAGATAAGCTTTCCAGTGCTAGTGTTCAAGGATGCCATTGAGGAACCAGGATCTTTCTTTTTTCCCCTTTTCTGTCATCCTTAATATATGGCTTTCATCCTCATGGGCTTAAGTTCTCCTTCCAGGTATCATGCACACATTTCAGGCCAAGGACAAAAAGGAAAAACAAAAGACACATGCCAGCTTACTTTGTCTTTTTAAAATAATAATAACATTAATAATAATGAAACAACAGTGATAACAGTAATAAAAATCTTTCCAGAATCCAACCTAATAGAGTTGCTTTTATACATAGTTACCCAGAACTGAGTTAGATGACCACACCTAACTTCTTTAAAAGAAGTTAGTGGAATATTTTATTTTATTATTTTTTTAAATATATATTTTTATTTTTTAAAAGATACTTACATTACACAAATGTTACATACCTCCCACATAAACAACATCCTTCATTAGTGTGGCACATTCATTACAATTGATAAACGCATCCTGGGGCATTGCCACTGAGCATGGACCATAGTTCACATTGTAGTTTACACTCTCTCCCACACTATTCTGTAGGCTATGGGAAGATGTATAATGGCTTATATCTGTCATTGCAATGCCATTCAGGATGATTCCCAAGTCCCTAAAAGGCCCCCTCATTACACTTGTCTTTCCCTCTCCCTACCCCCAGAGCCTCCTGTGGTGTCTGCCTCCACATGAATGCTGTAATTTCTTCCATTGCTAAAATCATAACAAGTCTATTGTAGAATACCAGTAAGTCCACTCTAGTCCATAGTTCATCCCCCATTCCTGAGGATTCTGGGATGGTGATGTCCACTCCACCTCTAAGTGAGAGGGGGATTCGATCCCACATTACCGATGGATGGGACTCTTTTGTTTGCAGTTGTAGGCTCTCTCGTTTCCTTGGTATGGTGGTTGTCAATCCTCACCTCCTTGTTAGTTGTCCTGGGTGAGTCCAATGAACTGAAGAGTAGGTGCTGCAACTCCGCTGAGGCTCAAAGCCTAACTGGCACATGGACAGCCCAAAGAGTCAAGTCTCTTGGACGTACACCTACCAACTCCAGCACCAAGTATAGGTTCAAATAGAAGGGACAGATGGGCCATGTGTAGAGAAGCCATAACCGAGTCCAACTCTGTCACACTCAGGAACACAATCTCCAAAGTAGGACCCACTGGCAAGACACCAAACTCTGGAGCTATCTGCCCTGACCATAGGACCTGGGTGTCTCCAGAGCTCTCAGGAGCCCCACTATTTGGGGTAGTATCCACTTTGGCAGTCTATGAGATCCTGCTGAGATGTGTATAAGTGTTACCTCTGGGATGACCTCCTGACTCACTTTGAAGTCTCTTAGCCATATAAACTCATTCATCTTTACCTTTCCCCCCTTTTATTCAAGGTCTTTTTCCAGTTGCATTGCTAGTTGGTGCTTGGTAGTAATACCATGGTCCCAGGGAGTCTCATCCCTGGGTGTCATGTCCCACGCTGAAGGGAAGGTAATGATGAGTTTGGCTTAGAGAGAGGCCACATTTGAGCAACAAGGAAGCTCTCAGGAGGCAACCCTTAGGCACACCACAACACAAGGCTAAGTTTCAATTTCAAGAGCAAAGGCTCACAAGCATAGTCATCAATATCAAGGGCCCATCAATGGACCATCCTCCTTTGCCCAATCATTGTCCCTGCACTTGGGGGACAGTTGCTGCTACATTAGAAAATGTGACAGAGCTCTCAGGATGGGAATTCAATATTCTCTCGGTTATTGTGTAAATCTCCACCCACTGTGACAATGCCCATGAACATTTGAACACATTTATATACCTTATATGTATGTCCAGGTGAACTTTCTGCCATGTATCCCCTATCACTGATACCCTACAGCAATAATCCTCCCCTGCCCCAATTGTAATCCTTTTGTGATCTAAAGCTTCTTCAAAAATGAAACCAATAAAATAGCCAAATACAATTAATAAGAAAATGAAATAATAATGGTAGGTTTAAATATAAGAAATAAAATACATAAAAATTTAAAGAAAACTAAAAAGAAACTAAAATTTAAAAATTGGGATAGTAAAAAATAATGGAAAATATTAAAAAAAATTTTTTTGGCATTTTGCCTTTCATCACTGTAATATCTGTTGTCCTGCATGTACAGTGACATTTTCTTCCATTTATTCCCCAGTGTCTTACTTTTTTTCATTTTGTTTTCAAAGAAGTTTTAGGTCACAGTAAAGTCACATACAGAATGCAGGGCATTCCCATATACCCAACATCCTCCATAAACCCAACATTCTCCCCCTTTTCCATCTCCCCATATTAATACCTTTTTATATGTGGATGGTGCCTTTGTTACAACTGATATACAAATTGTGAAACATAGCTGCTAACCATGGTCAATGTTTACATTATGGTTTACATTTTAGATTATACACTTTTATAAATTTTGATGGTATTTAACATGGCCTGTGTACATCATTGCAAGATCATGTAGAACACTTTCATTGCCCACTAAATATCTTCTGTTCCATCTACTCTATTCCTCCCTCCACTTCCCCTCAGAGCCCATGGTGACCACCTGGCTTTACTCCTTGGATGACAAAATTCATAGTTACTTGCAACAACACTGAGGTCTTGACACATTGGTTTGTCCTCCCCTATTAGGAACTGCCCATGCTTTTGAAAGAATCCTGCCCCTTTGTTTGAGAACATATCGGTCCTCCCCAAGATGGGAGTCCAGCTCCTTCCCACTCATTATGAAGGTCTCCACCCAATGATACAACACATTATGACAAAATGATCACTGGCACACTCCCTAGAAGCCTGCCCCAGGTGTGCCTAGTCCTGAATGCCCCCATCCAACACCCTAAACCAGTAACCCTTCCTTGTCATATTGCCATAAGAGCGTTCCCAATTTTGTGCTTTCAACCTCATATCCACCAATCCCCAGTGTTCACCTGGTCCCTCCCCTAACCCTCTTTCTAGCTCCATGGACTGTCCAACCCACCCTCCCCACTCTACCCACCTGTCAAACCTGCACCACCCAACCCAATAATATCACTACCCTCCTGTCATATCCCTTCCATGCCCAACTACACACTTTAGTGGAATATTTTATTTTATTTTATTTTATTTTATTTTATTTTATTTATTTATTTATTTATTTTTTTCATAATTTTTTTTATTTTTAAAGAAGCTTTAGAGTACATAAATGTTACATTAAAAAATATGGGGAATTTTCATATACCCCACCCCTCCTCCCACACTTTCCCACATAAACATCTTTCATTAGTGTTGTACATTTGTTACAATTGATGAACACATATTGAGGCATTGTACTAGCCAAGGAATATAGTTTACATTATTATTATTATTTTTTTGCATTTGTTTACATAAATGTTATTTGTTATATATATATATA
>JAQZBX010092611.1:0-12254 GCA_029593785.1 Cabassous unicinctus
ATAAGAGTAAGTGCTGATTTCTCATCTGACACCATGAAGGCAAGAAGACAGTGGTATGACATAGTTAAGGAACTAAAAGAAAAACACTCCAGCCATGAATTCTCTATGCAGCAAAGCTGGCATTCAAAAATGATGGAGAGCTCAAAATATTCACAGATAAATATAAATTAAGAGAATATGCCACTAAGAAGCTGCCCTTCAAGAAATACTAAAGTGAGATCTGCAGGTTGAAAGGAAAAAACAGGAGAGAGCAAGCTGGAGGAGAGTGTAAGAATAACTAAAAAGAGAAAAAGAGAAATAAAAATGTATAACGTGCATAAACTCAAAGAATATTAAGGCTAATGTCAATAATTCCTTGAAAGTAATAACACTGAATGGTAATATATTAAACTCACTACTCAAGACACACAGATTGGCAGAGTGGATTAGGAAATATGACCCATGTATATTTTGTCTACAGGAAACCAACCTTAGACCCATGGATATGTTGTTTACAGGGTACCCACCTTAGACCCATGGATTCAATGACATTTAAAGTGTACAGGTGAAAAACAATCTTATAAGAAAAACATAACCAAAAAAGGGTGGGAGTAGCTACATTAAAATCGCACAAAATAGACATTAAATTCAAAACTATTGTAAGAGACAAAGATGGACACTATATATTAGTGAAAGGGCTAATCTTTCAAGAAGAAATAACAATCATAACCATTTATGCACTTAACATGGGTACCTCAAAATACATGAGGCAAACACTGGAAAAACTAAATGGAGAAATAGATTCCTCTACAATTATAGTGGGGGACTTTAGCACACCATTATCACCATTAGACAGAACATGTCAACAAAGAATCAATAAAGAAACAAATACTTTGGTTAATAAATTAGGGTACCAGGACCTAATAGTCATATACAGAACAGTATACCCAAATACAGTAAGATATACATCCTTCTCGAGTGGCACATATATCATACTCCAAGAGAGACCACATGCTAGGCAACAGAAAAAAAAAATTCAACGAATTCAGAAAGATTGAGATTATACAAAGTAATTTCTCTTACAACAATGGAACAAAATTGGAAATCAGTAAAGGCCACAGAACCAGATTAGATAGAAAGATATGGAAGTTAAGCAACACACCCTTAGACAAACAGTGGGTCAAGGAGGAAATCTCAAAAGAAATCGGTAACTACCTTGAAACAAATGAAAATAACAACACAACATATCAAAACCTATGGGATGCAGCAAAAGATGTACTGAGAGGGAAATTCATAGCCATAAATGCATATATCAAAAAAGAAGAAACAGCTAAAATTGAAGACCTAACTGCACACCTGGAGGAACTGATAAAAAAACAACAAGCTACACCCAAAGGAAGTAGAACAAAGGAAATAAAGACTAGAGCAGACCTAAACAAAATAGAAAATAAGAGAGCACTAGAAGACATAAAACCAAAAGCCGGTTCTTTGAGAAGATCAATAAAATTGACAAACCCTTAGTGAGACTAAAAAAAAATAGCAGAAGAAAACATGCAAAATAAGAAATGAGGAAGGGGATATCATCAATGACCCTACAGAAATAAAGTGTGTCATAAGAGGATACTTTGAAAAATTATATGCCAACAAGAATGATAATTTAGAGGAAATGGACAAATTCCTAGAAACTCACAAACAGCCTACATTGATGAAAGAAGAAATTGATGAACTCAACAGTCCAATTACAGGTAAAAAGATAGAATCAGTCATCAAAAACCTCCCAAATAAGAAGAGCCCAGGACCAGTCAGCTTCACAGGTGAATTCTACCAAACATTCTGGAAAGAACTAACACCAAACCTGCTTAAGGTCTTCCAAGAAATAGAAGTAGAAGGAACATTGCCTAACTCATTCTATGATGCCAACATACCACAATACCAAAGCCAAAAATGATGCCACAAGAAACAAAAATTATAAACCAATCACTCTAATGAACCTAGATGCTAAAGTCTCAACAAAATACTTGCTAATCACATTCAAGAACATATCAAATAAATTATACACCATGACCAAGGGGGTTTCATCCCGGGTATGCAAGGATGGTTCCACATAAGAAAACAAATATAATACACCAAATAAACAGATTGAAAGGAAAAATCATGTGATCATTTCAATAGACCAGAAAAAATATTAGACAAAATACAGCTCCTTTTCCTGATAAAAAACACTGCAAAAGATAGTAATAGAAGGAAACTTTCTAAACATGATAAAGGGTATATATGAAAAACCCATAGCTAACATAATCTTCAATGGTGAAATCCTAAAATCTTTCCCTCTAAGATTAGGAATAAGATGAGAATGCCCACTGTCACTGTTTCTATTTAACATTGTCTTAGAAGTACTTGCTCAAGCACTGAGGCAAGAAAAAGATATAAAATGCATCCAAATTGGAAAGGAAGAATTAAAAATTTCACTACTTGCAGATGATGTGATCCTATACATAGAAAGCCCTGAGAAATCTAAAACGAAGCTTCTAGAATGTTTAAATGAGTTCAGTAAAGTCGCAGCCATTAAGATCATTGCTCAAAAATCAAGAGCATTTCTGTACATCAATAATGAACAATCTGAGGAGGAAACCAAGGAAAAAAATACCATTTCCAATAGTAACTAAAAGTATCAAATACCTAGGAATAAATTTAACTAATGATGTAAATGACTTAGATACAGAAAACTACCAAACACTGTTAAAGGAAATCAAAGAAAACTTAAATATATGGAAGAATATTCCCAGTTCATGGATAGTAAGACAAAACTTCTTTAAGATGTCTATCCTATCCAAAATAATCTACAGATTCAATGCAATCCCAATAAAAAATCAATACAGCATTTTTTAATGAATTGGAAAAACTAACTACAAAATTTATTTGGAAGGGTAAGAAGCCCCGAATTGCCAAAGACATATTGAAAAAGAAAAATGAAGTTGGAGGTATCACACTACCTGACTTTAAAACATACTACAAAGCTACGGAGGTCAAAACTGCATGGTATTGGCACAAGGATAAACATACCAACCAATAGAACTGAATTGAGATTTCTCACATTGATCCTCACATATACAGTCATCTGATATTCAA
The DNA here is from genome assembly GCA_029593785.1 of Cabassous unicinctus. Classification (NCBI taxonomy): domain Eukaryota; kingdom Metazoa; phylum Chordata; class Mammalia; order Cingulata; family Chlamyphoridae; genus Cabassous; species Cabassous unicinctus. The sequence goes on from JAQZBX010092611.1 coordinate 3,109, forward strand.
CAAGACCACCTAGCCCACTCAGTTGGGAGAGAATGGCCTCTTCCACAAACGGTGCTTGGAGAACTGGATATCCATATCCAAAAGAATGAGAGGGGAACACCATCTCACAACTTATACAAAAATCAACTCAAAATGGATCAAAGATCTAAGTATAAGAACCAAGACCATAATGACCTTGGAGTAATGAAAGGAAGCACCTACAGGACCCTGTAATAGGAAATGTTTCATGATCTTCATACCCAAAGCACAAGCAGTGAAAGAAAAAAAATAGATAAATGGGATCTCCTCAAAATTGAAAACTTTTGCACCTCAAAGGACATTATCAAGAAATTAAAAAGGCATCCTACCCAGTGGGAGAAAATATTTGGTAATCATATATCTGAAAGGAGCCTAATATCCTGCATATGTAAAGAAATCCTACACGTTGAAAATAAAAACACAAACAGCCCATTTAAAAATGGGAAAGTGACCTGAAAAGACACTTCTCCAAGGAAGAAATACAAATGGCTATAAAGCACATGAAAAGATGTTCAACATCACTAACTATTAGGGAAATGCAAATCAAAACTACAATGAGGTACCATCTTACACCCATTAGTATTGCAGCTATTGAAAAAACAGTGGACTATAAGCGTTGAAGAGTATTGGAGGAATGGGAACCCTCATTCACTGCTGGTGGGAATGTAGAATGGTCCAGTCTTTGTGGAGGACATTTTGGTGGTTTCTCAAAAAACTAACTATAGACATTCCATATGTTCCAGCAATTCCACTGCTGGGTATATACCTAGAAGAATTGAAAGGAAAGACATGAACAGATACATGCACACCAATATTCATAGCAGAATTATTCCCTGTAGCCAAAGAGTGGAATCAACCCAGGTGCCCAACAACAGAAGAATGGATAAATAAAATGTGGTACATGCATACAATGGAATACTACTCAGCTGTAAGAAGGAATAAAGGGCTAACACACTGGATCACTTGGAAGAATCTTGAGGACATTATGTTGAGTGAAGCAAGCCTGGCTTTGAAGGTTGAACACTACATGACCTCAATGATATGAATTAAGCAAATTGAGCAAACTCAGAAAGTTATTGCCTGGAAGAAAGGTTTAAAAGAAATAGAAAGGAAGAAGAAGTTTGTAAGCCAACAGCTATATGGACCTAATCTACGGTAAGGTGAAAATTTGTAGCTGCGTATGAAAGGGATATAAAGGAGGGTAATGATATTACTGGGTTGGGTAGTGCAGGTTTGACAGGTGGGTAGATGGGGAAGAGTGGGTTGGTAGGTCCAGTCTCCTGGGAGGAGTTTTGGGAGAGGGGCCATGTGATCACTGGAGATTTTTGAGTAAGTGGTTGAAAGTCCAAAGTTCGGAATTCTCTTATGGCAATATGCCAAGGAAGGGTTTTGTTTAGGGTGTTGGATGGAGGGCATTCGGGATATGACACACCTGGAGCATGCTTCTAGGGAGTGTATGAGTGATCATTCTGTCATAATGATGATGATCCAATGATGAGCCCTTGATATTGATGATTAGGCTTATAAGCCTTTGCTCTTGAAATTGAAACTTAGCCTTTTATTATGGGGTGGCTAAGGGCTGCCTCCTGAGCACCTCCTTGTTACTCAAATGTGGCCTCTCTCTTAGCCAAACTCAGCATATGAATGCATGACCTTCCCCCAGCATGGGACATGAGTCCCGGGGATAAGCCTCCCTGGCACTGAAGGATTGCTACCAAGCAGCAACTAACAATACAACCAGAAATAGTCCTCAAATAAATGAAGTAAACTGTAAAGACAAATGAGTTTATATGGTTAAGAGACTTCAAAGTGAGTTGGGAGGTCATCCCAGAGGTAATGCTTATGCACATCTCAGCAGGATCTCATAGATGCCCAAAGTGGATACTACCCCAAGCAGTGGGGCTCCAGAGGGCTCTGGAGACACCTAGGTCCTACAGCTCCGGAGTTTGGTGCCTTGCCTGTGGGCCCTAATTTTGAGTTTGTGCTCCTGAGAGTAACAGAGTTGGACTCAATTATGTCTTCCCTGCACATGGCTCATCTGTCCCTTCTATTTAAATGGCTACTTTGCCTGGGGTTTGTAGGTGTACGTCCAGAGACTGGAGTCTTTGGGCTGTCCATCTGGCAGCTGGGCTTGGAACCTTGGTGTAGTTGCAACACCTACAGTACAGCTCATTGGGTTCACCAAGGAAAAGTGGTAGGGAGATGATGATGGACAATGGACATCCCAGGGAAAGGAGAGTGTCAGCAGCTGCAGGAAGGATATTCCCATACATCTTTTCCATGGGATATAAGTCCCCTCTCAATTGGAAGTGGAGTGAATGTCACCATCCCAGAATCCTTGGAATTGGGGGAAAAGCTATTGACTAGAGTGGACTTACTGGTGTTCTACTATAGACATACTGTGATTCTAGCAATGGAATAAATCACAACATTGTTGTGGAGCTAGTGGCCACTGGAGGCTCTGGGGGCATTGAGACGGGAAAACAGGTGTAATATGGGGGCTTTTTTTTGGGACTTGGGAATTGTCCTGAGTGACATTATGCATGTTTGCAAACTGCAAAGTGCTTGAGACAAAATGGGGTTACAATCTTCACCTTGTTATTGTAAGATCTATAAAATTTGTGAGACTGTGTGAGATCATTGCAACAAGACCCAGAAAATGATTAGTTATTTTCTTAATAATATTGTTGCTACATAACTACTCCCATTTTATATATAAAGGTGATTATCTCCTAACAAACAAGGAAGGCCTTTCTATACTAGGACTTAATTCTCTGAGACTAGAGAAGAAAGCTGATAGCCTTTTTATGTTTTATGCTTCGTTTTGGCAAGCAGATGAATCACAGAAATCATCTCTCAGCTATGTAAATTGTGAGCAATTTATAGATTCACAAGGAAAGTCATTTATGTGGAATACTATTCTATCCAGGAACTCCTGGCTCCCCAAGCCCTCCTCAAGGTTTGAGGGTCTCACTTTTAAAGATGCTCTATTCACATGCAGGCTGGGGAATCATCTCCTGTACATCATAGAGACATGTGGCCTGGAGTGTATTAATGGATATTTCCTTGATAAAATATTTGTACTCAAGTAAATGTGATAAATGCAGGACTCAGTAAAATTGGTAACTTTTTCTTTAGTACAGCTCAGAATTTGAATATGCTAATTGGCACTATAAATGAGGGAAATATACATTTTGAGTAAATGAGGGAAAAAGCATTCATTAAGAGCAATGCTCTGAAGTTGGTTATATTATCTGGATTTAATATTTCCTATAACAGTTTTTAGTTGGTTTCAGCGGTGGGCAGAGAGCAGAAACACGGAGCCAAGTTACTCAAGGCCGCCCAGAGAAACCTTGGAGGGAAAAGGGGCTGCAGCACCGCGCGGCTCTCACTATCGCTGCCGCAGACCACAGTCTGCACTGCAAGTAAACTGGAGATGCATCGCGGGTGGCTGCTTGGCTTCTCTCTAGCCCACATGACCTGGTTTGTATTTAATTAATCAACTACAGCAAACAAAAAACAAACAAAAAATTAAGAAACCAGGAAATCTATATATGAATAAATATCTGGCATAGCAAACAAATGAGAAATTGCTAATCTAAACACTTAAAGTCATGTGAAGATTTTGTAGAACTAGATAAAAATGGTCCTCTACAAAGTGAAAGGGGTAGATAGAAAGACAGTATGTTTACTGGGACTTCAGTTAAAACATAAGTTAGTAAAGATAGACACAATTTATAAATTGCCCTGAAAATTTGTGCTTTATAACTTCCTGCACTTCTTTCAGAAAACTGGATTCAAACCAAATTTTAGTATCAGACAGTAAATTTCATAAAAGAGACTCTTTTTTTTGCACAAAGCAGAAAATATTGCTTATTTCTGACCATGAGTATCGGGAACTTACAGAGAGGGAAAATAAGTGATAAAATTAAATACAAGGTAAAAATAAAATATAATTATATTATTCTCTAAATTTCTACAGGTTTGTGATATTTCATATTTGTGTCAATATTGTCAATATTGTCTGTATTGGATTTCAAAGAAAAGACTGGAATAGGTTTGTGTATTATTAATCTAATCCTGCTTTATAAATTGCCTTTAATATTCTGGAAGAGGAACAGTCTTTGAGATTATGTATCCAATAAGACCTCCTACTTAATTAAAACCATTAAGAATCCCAGAAAGTTAAATTGTTAGGATTTAATAAAAGAAAGTCCTGGGTAGCCAAGTGTACTAGTCAGCGTTCTCTTGGGAAACAGAATCAACAGGAGATATCTGTCAATAATATGAGATTTTATAAGAGTCTCTCATGCAACCGTGGGGATGCACAAGGCAAGGTTCCAAAGGCAGGCTGCAAAAAACGGGCTCTGATAAAAGTTGGACAAAATGTCCTTGATGAGTTTCTGGGAGAAGTTGGCTGTCCAAGGACGAGCTGAGAAATTCTCTCTGAATGTTGAAATCACTTCCGCTTTTAAGGCATTCAACTGATTGGATAAAAGCTTCACCCATTGATGATACAATCTCCTTGATTGATGCAGATGTAATGAGCCATCCAAGCAGTAAACTCACTGGTGATTGAAGTCCATAAATTCTCTTGGATTACAATTATCCCAGTGCTTGCTGGACCAAACACCTGGACACAATTACCTGGCCGAGTTGACACATTAGCCTAACCATCACTGTCCACCCCTTGTCAACTCAGCAACCATACACAATACCTTAAACCATACTTAGTCTCTAAGTAAAAACAATAATAGACAAGCATACATATATATTTCTGCCTAACAATGTTCAACTCCCCTGAATACAACCAGAAATGCATTAATTCCCCACAGAGTAGTGTGCAAGTCCTTAGGTAATATTTACTCTTAAACTTGACTTCTTTAAATATTATTATGTGAAATTAATACAGCTTTTCATATGACAGGGGAAAAAGTTGGGAAAGAAAACAAGAAAATTGTTTTGTGTACATGTACAATCATACTCATAATGAAACAAGAAAGAAGGGTTCATGATTATTACAGTCCTCGTTTCTGTAACTGGTCACATGATTGAAGTTCATATTTATCAGTACCTTCTTCCACTACCCATTCCATATTCCCTTTACCTTCAGCAAGCACTTCAGCTGGCCGTGGTTTTTGCCTGGTGGGGTAACCCAAAATTTCATTCCTGAAGATTCTGGGCCATTGTTAGTCCGGCTTGAATTGGTTTGTTGCCATTTTCCATTGATTTTAATCACAGGGCATGGCAGTACTAGGAGATGCCCTAGAGGATCTCCTGCATTCCAGGGAAACTCTTCTTTACCCCCATTATGTGGATGTAGTCCTATTTCCCTTTGATAGTCAGGATCAGTCACCCCAGCCAGTACAGTAATTCCCTTCTTTGCCTGTTGATTCACAGGTAAGAGGAGCCCAAAGTGGCCAGGCAGCTGTCTTAACTTCCAGTTCAATGGAATCTTTGTTGTGTTCCCTGGTAGCAACACTCCTCCTTTTAGGACTAAAACCTGTAGACCAGCAGAGCTTAAGTTTGCAGGGATAGGAAGCAAAAATTTTCCTAGTGGGTCACTAGGGGTTATAGTGAGTGGTTCCACTCCCATTTCCACTCCTTGATTCCTGGACCCATGAATCCTGGTTATGGGAGAAACAGCACCATAGACAGGATGCTGATTCAGAGAACACACAGCCTCCTGGAGAACATTGCTCCAGCCCTGCAAGGTATTGCCACCTAGCTGGTGACTTAGTTGAGTTTTCAAAAGGCCATTCCACCATTCTATTAATCCAGCTGCTTCAGAGTGGAGGGGAACGTGGTAAGGCTAGTGAATTCTATGGGCATGTGCCCACTCCCTCACATCATTTGCTGTGAAATAGGTTCCTTGATCAGAAGCAATGCTGTGTGGCATGCCATGGTGTTAGATAAGACATTAGGTAAGTCCACGGATGATAGTTTTGGAAGAAGCATTTTGTGCCAGAAATGCAAACCCATAGCCAGAGTATGTGTCTATTCCAGTTAAATCAAATCGCTGCCCCTTCCATGGTGGAAGTGGCCCAATGTAGTCAACCTGCCACCAGGTAGCAGGCTGGTCACCTCAAGGAATGGTGCCATATCGGGGACTGAGTGTGGATCTCTGCTGCTGGCAGATTGGATATTCAGCAGTGGCTATAGCCAAGTCAGCCTTGGTGAGGGGAAGTCAATGTTGCTGAGCCCATGCATAACCTCCATCCCTTCCACCATGGCCAATTTGTTCATAAGCCTATTGGGCAATGACAGAGTGGCTTGGGAAAGAGGCTGAGCATTAGCCACAGAATGGGTTATCTTATCCACTTGATTATTAAACTCTTCCTCTGCTGAAGTCACCCTCTGGTGAGCATTCACAGAGGATACAAATATGTTCCTGTATTTTGCCCACTCAGAAAGTTCCATTCACATAACTCTTCCCCAGACCTCCTTGTCACCAATTTTCCAATCATGTTCCTTCCAAGTCCCTGAACATCCAGCCAAACCATTGGCAACCGCCGAAGATTCAGTGTACAAATGCACCTCTGGCCATTTTTTCTTACAAGAAAAATGAAAAACAAGGTGCACTGCTCTAAGTTCTGCCCTCTGGCAGGAGGATTTGCCCTCACCGTTTTCCTTCAAGGATGTTCCAGAAAAGGACTGCAGTGCCACAGCTGTCCACTTTCGGGTGGTACCTGCATATTGTGCAGAATCATCTGTAAACCAGGCCCAAGTTTTTTCATCCTCAGTCAACTGATTATAAGGGACTCCCCAAAAAGCCAAAGTTGTGGTCTGGGAAAAAGAAGGTAACATGGCAGGGGTGGTGACCATGGGCATTTGGGCTACTTCCTCATGTAACTTACTTGTGCCTTCAGGACCTGCTTGAGCCCTATCTCGTATATACCACTTCCACTTTATTATGGAGTGCTGCTGTGCAAGCCCAACTTATGGTTTGGTGGGTCAGACAATACCCAGCTCATGATAGGCAACTCAGGTCTCATGGTAACTTGATGGCCCATAGTTAAGCTTTCAGTCTCTACTAAGGCCCAGTAGCAAGCCAAGAGCTGCTTCTCAAAAGAGGAGTAGTTATCTGCAGAGGAAAGCAAGGCTTTGCTGCAAAATCCTAAGGGTCTGCATTGTGATTCTCCTATAGGGGCCTGCCAAAGGCTCCAGACAGCATCTTTATTTGCCACTGAAACTTCCAGCAAAATTGGATCTGCTGGATCATATGGTCCAAGTGGTAGTGCAGCTTGCACAGCAGCCTGGACCTGTCACAGGGCCTCCTCTTGTTCTGGTCCCCAATCAAAACCAGCATCTTTTCTGGTCACTTGGTAAAAGGGCCACATGAGCACAACCAAATGAAGAATGTGTTGTCTCCAAAAGAGGTCCAAAGAGGTCAACTAAGCATTGTGCCTCTCTTTTGGTCATAGGAGGGGCCAGGTGCAACAGCTTATCCTTTATTTTAGAAGTGATATCTCAACAGGCCTCACACCACTGGACACCTAGATATTTCACTGAGGTGGAAGGACCCTGTATTTTTGTCCTCCACCATTTGTATGTCCTCTCTCATACAAATGCCTTACCAATAAGTCTAGAGTCTGCTACTTTTTGCTCACTAGGTCCTATCAACATGATGCCATCAATATAATGGACTATTCTGAAGTCTTGTGGGATGGAATGACAATCAAGGTCCCTGTGTATAGGGCTGGAGAATTGATATACCACTGAGGCCGGATGGTAAAGGTATACTGCTGGCCTTGTGAACTGAAAGCAAACTGTTTCTGGGGGTCCTTACTAATGGCAATTGAGAAAAAATCATTTCCCAGATCAACAGCTGCATACCAGGTACCAGGGCAAGTGTTGATTTGCTCAAGCAATGATACACATCTGGGATAGCAGCTGCAATTAGAGTCACCACCTGGAAAAGTTTACGATAATCTACTGTCATCCTCCAAGGTCCATCTGTTTTCTGCACAGGCTAAATAAGAGAGTTGAATGGGGATGTGGTGGGAATCACCACCCCTGCATCCTTCAAATCCTTGATGGTGGCACTAATCTCTGCATTCCTTCCAGGAATCTACTATTGCCTTTGATTTACTATTTTGCTTGGCAGGAGCAGTTCTAGAGGATTCAACTTGGTCTTTCCAAACATAATAGCCCTCAGTCCACAAGGCAGGGATTCAATGTGGGGATTCTGCCAGTTACGGAGTATGTCTATTCCAATTATGCATTCTGGAACTGGGGAAATAACCACAGAATGGGTCCAGGGACCCAATGAACCCACCATGAGATGAACCTGAGCTAAAACTCCAACAATCACCTGACCTGTATAAGCCCTTATTCTGACTGGTGGACCTAAGTGACATTTTGGGTCTCCTGGAATTAATGTGACTTCTGAGTCAGTGTCTAATAACCCCTGAAATATCTGATCATTTCCTTTTCCCCAATGCACACTTACTCTGGCAAAAGGCCATAGGTCTCCCTGGGGAAAGCTGGGAGGAAGATTAACAGTATAAATTTTTTGCAATTTAGCAGGATCCTTCCCCAAGGGGACCTGGCCTTTTCCTCATTCAAGGGGCTCTGGGTCTGTAAATTTTCTCAAGTCTGGGATTTGTTTAACGGGCTGTGATTTTCTACGTCTATAATTTGAGTTAGGGTTTTGTTCACTCGACCTAGAAATCTTCTGTTTACACAGATCCAGAAGAAATTTAGTAGATTGTCCATGTATTTCACTTCTAGGTACCTCATGATCTGTTAGCCAATGCCATAACTCCATGTGACTCAGACTATTCTGTGTGTTGCTTTGAATCTGCCTTTCATTGCAGTAGCCATGCCCACCTTGCCTTTGGGGATTAACTGTGGATACTTGACTTTTACCAGACCAAGATATGATCATCCCCATAATGTTTAAGGATTCCAATTCCAATAAAGCACCCCCTACAGTAATATCTGGACTGCAGAGAAGAACAACCACGGAGCTCTTCAGAGAAGATGGAGTTAGTCTTACAAATTTAGTCCTGGTTAAAGATGTGTCCTCTGGACATTCCTGGGGTGGGTGGGCAGGTATCAAATGGTAAATCCATTCTAGCATTCCAATCTCTCTAAGACTTTGAATCCCATCATATATTGTACAC
>JAQZBX010092612.1:0-12258 GCA_029593785.1 Cabassous unicinctus
GTGCATCAACAAGTGCCATCTGCTGGCTGGTCTGGAAACTGCAAGGAGAAAACTGCTTTTAGGACTCTCTTAACCCAAACTCCTGGGAGAAATTCTCTGCCCCATTACTGAGTCCCAGACCTAATTTTGATAAATTAAACTGGGCAATCTTAAAGACTTACAATAATTTGAACTAAATATCAAATAAAAGCTATGAAAAAAAAAAAAAAAAACCACTAGGTAAGAGAGAGAAGTTGGCCATCAGAGTAAATTCACCAACATAATCAGATGCCTAGACATCATCAAAAAATTACAAGTCATACTAGGTAACAGGAAGAGACACAAGGGACAAACTGAATATCTTGAAGAGATACAGGATTTAAGACAACTAATCAATGATAATCACACAAGTTTAATAAATTAATTCAAAGAATTGAAAGAAAATATGACTAAAGAGATAAAGGATATTAAGAAGACAATGGGTTAGTATAAAGAACAATTTGAAAGGCTTCAAAGAAAAGTAGCAAAACTTATTGGAATGAAAAGTACAATGCCTGAAATGAAAAACACATTACAGGAACATAAGAGGAGATTTGAATTGCTCAAAGACAGAATTAGTGATTTTGAAGCCAGAACATCTGAACTAGAAAAAACAGGAGAACAAAAAGAGAAGAAAATGGAAAAAATGGAACAGGGGCAGAGGGAATTGAATGACAACAGGAAACAGACAAACATTTGCATTATTGGTTTCTCAGAGGGAGAATATAATGGAAAAGAAGCAGAAAGAATAATTCAGGAAATAATGGCTGAAAACTTCCCAAACCTTATGAAAAACATAAATATCAATATCCAAGAAGGAAAATGTGTGCCAAGGAGAAGAAATCCAAATAGAACTACCCTGAGACACATATTATTCAAAATGACAAGTATCAGAAATAAAGAGGGGATTTGGAAAGCAGCAAAGAAAACCAAAGCATCACATACAAGGGAGCCTTGATAATATTAAGATCTGACCTCTCATCAGAAACCATAAAGGCTAGAAGAAAGTGGTTATGATGTATTTAAGGTTCTAAAGGAGAAAAACTGCATCCAAGAATTCTGTATCCAGCAAAACTGTCCTTCAAAAATGGGGGTAAGTTCAAATTGTTCACAGACAAACAAAAACTTGTAGAATATGTACCAAAAGACCAGAATTACAAGAGATCTTAAAGGTAGTGTGGCAACCTGAAAGGAAAAATAAAGGGCAACAGACTTGGAAAATAATGTAGAAATGAAGATTATTAGGAAGGGAAAATTAAAGGGTAAAAAAAACAGAAAATAGTAAGATATGACAACAGAAAGCCAAAGAACAAAATGGATGAAGTAAGTAATGCCTTTACAGTAATAGCATTGAATTTTAATGGCTTGAGCTCCCCAATCAAATGCAATAGGCTCATAGAATGGACAAAAAAAAAAAAAAAAAAGCCACCTATTTTGTCTGCAAGAGATTCACCTCAGACGTAGGACACAACCAGGTTCAAAATGAAATGTTGGAAAAAGATATTCCATGCAAATTGAATAAGACCTATTGAGCAAAATAGATTTTAAGTGCAAAATTGTTATAAGATGGAGAAGACCATTATGTATTAATAAAAGGAGCAATTGACCAAGAAGAAATAACTATACTAAATATTTATGCACCTAACCTGGGTACCCCAAAATATATGAGGCACACACTGGAGAAACTGAAGGGAGAGATAAATGTCTCTACAATAATAGTTGGAGACTTCAATACATCACTCTCAGTATTGGATAGAACATATAGACAGAGGATCAATAGAGAAACAGAGAGCTTGTAATATGATAAATGAACTAGACCTAAAAGACATCTATGGTGCATTATACCCCAAAACAGCAGGATATGCATTCTTTTCAAGTGCTCATGGATCCTTCTCCAGGAAAGACCACGTGTTATGTCACAGGACAACACTCAATAAATTTAAAAAGTTTGAAATTATACAAAACACTTCCTCTGATCATAACGAAATGAAGCTGGAAATAAATAAAGGACAGAAAAAGGGAATTAAATAAAATAAAATTAAATTTGAAGATTAAACAATATACTTTTAAATAATCAGCGGGTCAAAGAAGATATTGCAAAAGAATTCAGCAAATATCTTGAGACAAATGAAAGTGAGAAGACAACATATCAAAACCTACGGGACACAGCAAAGGCAGGGCTGAGAGAGAAATTTATAGCCCTCAATGCTTACATTTAAAAAAAACAAGAAAGATGTAGTGCATGTGGTTCAAGCAGTTGAGCTCCTGCCAACTACATGGGAGGTCCCAGGTTCAGTTCTCAGTGCCTTCTAAAGAAGACAAACAACGAGCAGACAATGAGCAGACATCAAGTAAAAACAATGAGCAGACAAAGAGGAAAAACTAACAACAATAAGCAAACAATAAGCAGACAATGAGCAAAAAAATAAAAAATTAAATTAAATTAAAAAATACAATGAGCAAACAACAAGCCAAACAATGAGCAAACAAAAAGCAGACCATGAGCAAAAACAAAAAATGAGCAGGAGGTGGATGTGGCTCAAGCAATTGAGTGCCTGCTTCTCACATGGTAGGTCCCAGGTTTGGTTCCCAGTGCTTCCTAATGATACAATGAGTAGACAACAAGCAGACAATGAGCAGATGGCGAACACAAAAAATGAGCAAAAACAATGAGCAAACAGATGGAGCAATTTGGGGGAGGGGGAAGAAGAACAAACTAATATTGAATCTGACTGCACAGGTGGAGGAAGTAAAAAAGAACAGCAAACTAAACTAATACCAAACCAAGCTGAAGTAAAGAAATAGTAAAGATCAGAGCAGAAATAAACTAAATTAAGAACAACAACAACAAAAAAATAAAAACAACAAAACCAAAATTTGGTTCTTTGAGAAGTCAGCAAAATTGACAAGGCCTTAGCTAAACTGTCAAAGAAAAAAAGAGAGAATACATAAATAAATGAAATCAGAAATGAGAAGGGGGTCATTACCAATGGCCCTGCAAATATAAGAGACATCATAAAAAGATACTATGAACAACAGTATGCCAAAAAACTAGACAATGTAGACAAGATGGACAAATTCCTAGAAGCACACTAATCAACTACACTGACCTAGAAGAAATAGAAGACATCAGCAAACCAATCACAATGAAGAGATTAAAAGAGTCATCAAAAGCCTCCCAAAGATGAAAAGCCTGGGACCAGATGGCTTCACAGGTGAATTATACCATTCATTCAGAGACAATCTAATACCAATCTTGCTCAAGCTCTTCCAAAAAATTGAACAGAAAAGAATGCTACCAAGCTCATTCTATGAAGCCAACATTACACTAATACCAAAACCAAATAACGATACTATGAAAAAAGAAAATTACAGACCAATATCCTTAATGAATATAGATGCAAAAATCCTCAACAAAATACATGCAAAACATATCCAAGATCACATTAAAAGAATTATACACCACAATAAAGTGGGTTTTATCCAAGGTATGAATGGTGGTTTAACACAAGAAAATCAATTAGTGTAATAAATCACATTGATAAACTGAAGACGAAAAATCACGATACTCTCTACTGATGCAGAGAAGGCATTTGACAAAATAACGCACACTTTCTTTATAAAAACACACCAAAAGATAGGAATAGAAGGAAGCTTTCTCAATATGGTAAAGTGCATATATGAAAAAATTACAGTAAGCATGTACTCAACAGTGAAAGACTGAAAACTTTCCCACTTTGATTAGGAAAAACACAAGGATGCCCACTTTCACAATTATTATTCAATATTGTGCTAGAAGTTTTAGCTAGAGCAATTAGGCTAAATAAAGAAATAAAAGGCACCCCAACAGAAAAGGAAGAAATACAACTTGCAATATTTGCTGATGATATGATCCCATATCTAGAAAAACCTGCAAAATCCACAACAAAGCTACTGAACTAATAGTTCAGCAAAATGGCAGGATACAAGATTAATATGCAAAAATCAGTAGTGTTTCTATACACTACTGATATGCAATCTGTGGAGGAAATCAGAAAAAATTTGCATTTATAATAGCGACTAAAAAATTCAAATATTGAGGAATAAACTTAACCAAGGAACAAAGGACCTGTATTCAGAAAACAATAAAACATTGCTAAAAGGAAATGAAGAAGACTTACATAAATGAAAGGACATTCCATGTTCTTGGATTGGGAGACTAAATTTCATTCAAAAAAGAATTCAAAATAGACCCTCACATCTATAGTCAAGTGATTTCTGACAATGCCTGTCAAGCCCACCCAGCAGGACCAGAGCAGTCTATTCAACAAATGCTGCTGGAAGACCTGTATAGCCATATCCAAAAGAAAGAAAGTGGACCTCTGTCTCATACCTTATGAAAAAATTTGCTCAAAATGGATCAAGGACCTAAATATAAAAGTGACAACCATAAAACTCCCAGAAGAAAATGTAGGAAAACATCTTCAATTTCTTGTGGGAGGTGGTAGTTTCTTAAACTTACATCCAAAGCATGAGCAACAAAAGAAAAAAATAGATAAATTGGACCACCTCAGAATTAAACACTTTTGCACCTCAAAGGACTTTGTCAAAAGGGTGAAAAGCAGCTGACTTAATGGGAGAATATATTTGGCAATCACATATCCAATAAGGGTTTATTATCCATGATATATAAATATATCATACAACTCAACAGTAATAAGATAAACTATCTAATTACAAAATGGGCAAAATACTTGAAAAGACAATTGGCCAAAGAAAAAATACAAATGGTGAAGAAACATACTTAAAAATTTTCAACATCACTAGTGATTAGGGAAATACAAATCAAAACTACAATGAGGTATCATTTCACACCTATTAGACTGTCAACTATTAAAAAGTCAGAAAACTGTAAATGTTGGAGAAGATGTGGAGAGATAGGAATGCTTATTCACTGTTGATGGGAATGTAGAATGGTACAGCCACTATGGAGGACTGTTTGGCAGTTCCTAAGGAAGTTGAATAGAGACTTGCCATGTGTCCCAGCAATACGTGTATACCCAGAAGATCTGAGAGCAGTGACAAGAAGAGACATCTGCACACTAATGTTCAGAGTGGTGTTATTCGTGATAGTCAAAAGTTGGAAACAACCCATGTGCCCATCAAATGATGAATGGATAAAAAAAATTGTGGCGTATATACACAATGGAATATTATGCAGCGGTGAAAAGAAATGAAGCCGTGAAACATATGACAACATGGATAAACCTGTAGGACATTATGTTGAGTGAAGCAAGTCAGACACAAAAGGACAAATACTGTGTGATTGAGCTATTATAAACAAATATATTATTTAAACTCATGGAGTTAATTAGAATATAGCTCACCAGAAAATACAATGAGGGTAGAGAATGGAAACCTGATGGTTAATCTGTGCAGAATTTTTTAAAAGGTTGTTTGTAAATCTTTGGAAATGAATGGAAATGGTGAGAGCACATCATGGTGTTCATGCCTAGCAGAGCTATTATATGGTTATGTCAGTGGTTGAAAGGATAAGTCTAAGGTTATGTATATTACTAGAAAGAAAGTTAAAAAATGTAACATGGGACTGTATGACGTAGTGAAACCTCATGTAAAATATGAATATGGGTATTTTGGCATATATAAGACAATTTTTATAAAATGCAAATACAAATATACTAGAGAGAATGAAAAAGAATACCTGCTATGTATGTGAGGGGAATCATAGAGACATTGAGAGGTGATGAGTTTTGTTTATTATTGTTGTTATTGGAATAATGAAAATGCTCTAAAAATGACTGAAGTTATTAATGTAAATCTACGTGATTACACTGAATACCATTGATTGTACTCGCTGGATGGATTTATGTTTTATTAGTATGTATCAATAACATTGATTTGTTAAAAAAAAAAAAAAAAAAACTGGGGTATGTATGATTGAGTCTTCTGAAAGCTCTACTGTCAGAGATGCCCTGAATTTGATATGTGAGAGCCTTTGAATGCTCAAGTCCTAAGGCAATTAATTCCAGCGAACTAAATCTAGATAAAAATAAAAGTGCTTTCCAAGATCCTCTCCCAACATAAGTTAGAGTTTGGTTGCCAACGGAGGAGAAGCAGGAAATCTGAGCAAGTCCCATTCTGAGACTCAGGTGCACAGGATTTCATGAGACTGTGATTGGGACAGAATTGAGAAAAACCACAGCCCACCACAAGCCCTGTATCTAATCACAATTGAAAGTACTGTTTAGCATTGACTTTTAACATGTTAATTATATAGCTGAATTATTGTGCTGTTTTCCAAACTTATACAAAAATTAAATGAAGTATTGTGCTAAAGAGGGACAGTGATGAGAGGTAAGAGCAGGAAGAGACAATCTCTGGGGCACAGGCATTTAGGGCCTATTAGCTGAAAGATGGGTGATGATGAAGGAGGAGCAGGAAGACTGAGAGAAAACACTCTGCACTCCCAGACCCACATTATACACGAGGTAACATTAAACAACCACTGGAAGACTTTGAAATCTGAGGATCACTGAAGGCAATTTTAGTAACAAAAACAAACAAAACAAAACAAAACAAAATAAAACAATTATCTCAACTACTAACTAGGTTCAAAGACTAATGGCCTAACACAAGTAAAAATATTCCCATTTTCTGGCATAAATGATATTTACTTCAGGCTCTACTGTTTTTCTATACACAATATCGGTAATTCAATCAAAGATTATGAAACACATGCAAAAAAAGACAAGAAAATTGATCCTTTAACAAGAAACAAAATAGTTAACAAACTGAGATTCACCAATTAGAATGGCCAAAATTTGTAAAAAGTATAATAGGACAAGTGTTGACAAAGATATGGAACAACCAGAAATATCATGCATTAATGATGAAAATGCAAAAGGGCATACCCACTTTGGAAAATATATTGTTATTATCTTACAATATTATACTTACCACAAAACCCAGCAATCCTACTTTGAGAAACTTGCTCAAGTGAAAGTAAAAATATATATCTCCTTAAAGGCCTGCATGCAAATATTTATGACAGATTTATTAATAATAGTAACAAACAGGAAATAATAGGCATATTGGAGATAATATGAATATTATCCTTCAATTGGAGAATGGCTAAACAAATTATGGTACATCAATGCAATGGATTACTACACAGTAATAAAAAGAAACAAATTACATATGCATGGAACAACGTGGATGAATCTCAATGCATTATGCTAAATGAAAAGAGCCAGACACAAAATGCTAGAGAATTATGTGTGAGCTGATTTATATGACATTCTGGAAAGGCAGAACTATAGGGACACATCAGTGGCTGCCAGGGACACATGGGGGGAAAGTGTATTGACCATCAAGGTACATGAGGGAATATTTGGAGTGATAAACTGCTCTGTCTCTTGAATGCAATAGTATTTATATGGCTATATATATTTGCCAAAACTAATTGGACTTAATACTTAAATAAAAATTGATAAGAAAAAAAGCTCGCAGTCAATTCTAATGTGCAGTTAAGGTTGAGAATTAATATTAGGAGGTGAGGCAATTGGTCAGAAGTGTATACATGACATAAGCAAGGCAACTGTTCTTTTACAAGAATTACTATAAATGCATTGAGGGAAAAGAATATTAACTCGTATCCTTAAGTGATATTCAAAATATTTAACAACTGATACAGCACAGGATCCGACCAATCAGAATGAATGCTTCTCACAGACCTTGAGGCCCCCACGATCCCAGCATCAACTCCTTAGTTACTGGATTATGTGCAGGAAGACCCGTCAGTGGGGGATATTTACTAGAGGGAAAGAATGTAGCTCAATATTTTAACATCTTGTGTATCCATACGGGTGTGTCCTGGCTTAATGCCAGGCCTGCTCTATTGTACTGGATCTTGATGTAATAACTGCATACAAGCTTCGGATGTCACCTTTCCCACCAGGAAGTAAGGTCAAAAGGAAAAACAATCCAAATTAAATAATTTGACCCCTTGGTTTCAATTGTGTTTGAGACCACCTTGTATTGATGCTAGCTAGGTATTTTCAGCTATGTGAAGTGAGACAATTTATTCTTTTTTAATCAAATTTGTTTAATCAGATTGGGTCTCTGCATTTAAATTAAAGAATTGTGGCTAATACCATGTTTAAATGGCATATTTTCCTGAAGCATAGGAGATACTTTCTAAATTTGTTTCATTTGATTATTTCTTACCAATACACACTGCTACCATTCTGGACCAAGCCACCACTGCCTTTCATCTGGATTATTGCTACCCAATAGACTATTCTCATTGAAAGTGACAAAATAATCATCCTTAAATATATCAGATCACATCACTCCTCTGCTTAAAACTCTGGAATTGTTCCCCATTTCATTCAAAGTGAACACCAAAGTTTTTGTAACAAATTCTTACAAAGCTGTACATAACTTGGTGTATATATACACCTTTCTGACCTTATCTGCTACTTACTCCCTCACTCATTTTGTTTCATGGTTCCTGGTTATTCCTCAAACATACTGACATGCTCCTGCCTCAGGGACTTTGCTTAGAAAATGCTTTCCTCGGATGTCTGCATGCCTCACCTCCTCACCTTCTTCACATCCAGGCCCACTGAGAATGTCCCATTTAAAATTTCAATCTGCCCTGCAAACCTGCCAATCACTCTGATCCCCATTAGCTAGCTCTATTATTTTCCATATCACCTATATCTCTTTCTAACTTAAAATAAAATTTACTTATTTATTGTGTTTATAGAATTTTGTTTATATTGTTCAGATAAATTGCAAGCTCTGTAATGGAAGACATTTTTATGTTTTATTTATTTAGGTATCCCTGGTGTGTAGAAGAGTACATGGCACATAGTTGGTGATTACTGAGAAGTTGCTGAATGAATAAACCTGTGTCTGTTTATTATATGACTATCAAATTGTTTTGAATAGGCTTTGTACTTTGAGTCCATAAAAAGCTCTATTTTAAAAATTTTACTTAACTTATAAAATTACATATACCTTGTGTGTGTTATTGGGATATGCACCATAAATGAATTTTAAAAATACTAAAAATGTGAGCTCACATACAGCAGTAGAATTGGGGAAGATAGATTCATGCTGACCAGCAAAGAACATTTTTTACACAATGATAATGGGGATGATATCGACTGGCATATATCACTTCTCTTGATAGTCCTCCTGTGTGTATATTCTGTCTACAAGATCTATACTCCACTTCTGCAGCAATTGGCACCTACCTCTTTCTAATGGAAATCCTAAATCATGTACAAGTGGAAAACTTTAGCAAAAACTCAATGTTCCTGAGTTGAATTCTGAACTGGTTTTGATCTTCTCCATTTGCATTCACATTCTGTTTGTGACTATGGAAGGGAGGCATTATGAGTCAACTAGGACAGTAATAAATGTTATGGCAACTGTTAATCACAGTAAGAGCAAACTATAAGGATGATGGTTGTGGAGCAAGTTGCTACAATGGTGTGTCATGGGAATACAGATTCAAGGCACAACAGAAACTTTCAGCAAATGATTCCTTTATTACTTGCACAGCATAAAGAATCCATAAAGGGCAAATACTGTCTGTCACTTACACAGTACAAAGAGGCTAAAAGGCCAGAGGAAGAAGTCCCATCATGGCCAGTCTCCTGGCCTGGCTTGATAGATGGCTGCTCCATAAGCCCCATTTCACATCAGAGTGTAGAGCCAAATCTATACTGTTTGAGTGTGGTTTTTACCCACTTCAGGTGAGGGGGCCCTGCCACAGAGAATTTCTCATCTGATAAATATATGAAGCTGCTTGTTCTGGTCTCTGGGTTTAAGGTCTGGCTAGACCTTTTCATTTATCTCCCCAAGGATGTGGAACAGCACACAATAGAAAAGGAGGTGGGGGTAATAGAAGCCAGAGGATGGCCACTTAGCCTGTGTCTGTGAGTTCCCTAACAATGGTATAATAATTACAACATTTATATGTGTATATTAATATAATATATATATTAGTGACATTGGTCTAATAGTTAGCCTACCTTCATGGTTCAATTATCAAAGAAACAAGAAGAAAGACAATGTGTGGGTTATACATATTGAGAGTTTCTGCGGATTGGCTCACATGCATCTGCATTAATATCAGATGAAATGGGCTGCAGAAATGGCAGATTTTTAACAATTTGGCCATAGGGTCTTTACTTTTACAATACCAAAAACGTTCTTGCTAAATTGAAAAGACTTTCTCACTCACTGTGTCTTGGATATAGCAACCAACCAGAGGGAGTTACATTTCCCCCAGAACAAAGTCCCTTGGCAATGGGAAAAAGGATTTTCACCTCAACCACATCAAACTGGCTCTTTCACCCTAAGTGTAGACAAGAAGAAGGATCTGGTCAAGAGTCCTAGATTTCAACAGGAGGATTCTGTGAAATAAATTATTTGGCCATATTTCATCCACTTCTACACTAAGGTTTCTAAGCACTAGCTAAGCACAGAGAAGGACAGTATTTTTTAACTATTAACTGTTGGTACAGAATGGTGTGCATATATGTGTATGTGTAGTGTGTGCACACACACACTCACACTCATGTGAGGATAACTTAGTATTTGTTTTCTTAAAATTTGGATTTTTCTATTCAGTAGAATGTGTATCCCTATTGCTTTTTTTCCTAAGTTCTCTCAGTTATTAAAAATGTTTCTCTTTTATTTTCTATAACCCCTTATATTGTCTCTTCAGTAATCCCTTTGCTTTAACCCTCCATGATAATACCCCAGGATTTCTTTATCTGGCTCACTGCCCTGATTTTTGTTTGATTTATTCATGGCTTTATTACAGCCTGGTGTATGTCTGGTAAATCACCTCCTTGGCTCAACTGCCTGCACCCATTTCTGCTAGTGAATAGCCTTGTAGGAAGACTTGTCCCCCATAAGCCTCTGACATTCTCCTCCTCATTTCCCAGGCCTCCCAAAATTCATCTTTCAATCTTTCAAAGTCAAGATCTGCAATAAATGATCTTTCTGTATTCTGTATGTATATTAGGTAATTCAGAAAATGTATTTCACATTTATGCGTTGAGCTTTCACACTTGTGTAATTTCTGTATTAAGAAATTATCTAGATCTGGAAGAACAGATCAAGGATGGGGATTCAAATGTACCTCAGACTCAGCAGTACTATATTCTCCAAAAGTTTTCCTCAGTCTGGCAGTGATAAGACAAACAGTAATGGCTCCAAAGGACTCATTAATGTTTATGGTGGCGATACACTTTTAAGAATAGTAGTTGGGGTTTATCATTGGCCCATTGTTATGCTAATCCACACAGACCAAGTGGAATCCATATTGCTCTATGCATTACCATTATAAGAGTACTGTTGTCTAGCATTCTGCAAAAATGATGAAATAATTTAAAAAGGCAGTCACTTGGACAAAGTTAAGAATTAAAAATAAATAATTTGATTATCTTTTGCTTCAGAAGATGAAAGCTAAAATCGTGTCTACCTGAAGAAGATAGAAAAATATCACTATCTCACATCTTGATTCTGCCCTTCAAAAAGTCTTTCTTTTAATAAGGAGAAAATTAAATCAATAGATGCCAATAATTTACAAAGCACCCAAATAAAGTGTGTTTTTTTTTTAACTCATTAATAATTACCACGAAAGCATCACATAGGGTTTTGCTTTCCTTTATTCCCTATTATGTTGATGTTATGTTTATAATACAGTCATACCTTAGTACTTGAATGCTTTAAAACTCATCGAATTTGGTACTCGATGCATTTTGATGTGAAAATTTTGTCCTGGTACTCTTTTGTTTGGTACTCGATGTGTGAGCTAGAACTTGCCAGTGTCGGTTGCCTCGTGACTCGCTACCCTTTCCAGCAGAAACAAAGGGTCAAGAATTAGTCACGCAGGAAGCGGGTGTGGCTCAATGGATGGAGCTCCCGTTTGCCATATGGGAGGCCCTGGGTTCGCTTCCCGGGGCCTCCTTATGAGGGCAGGCCGGCCTGCCCGCGCTGCGCTGTGGGCTGATGCAGCGGGACCTCACAGCAAGGGGGAGATAACCAGACACGGAAGAAACACACAGCGAATGGACACAGTAAAAGACAAGCAGCAAGGGGGGGATAAATAAATAAATAAACAAATCTTTAATTAAAAAAAATAAAGAGAAGAGGCTCTAAATGGAAGGAATATTTTAGTAATTGTGACACATTACCATATGGAGAGACATGATT
>JAQZBX010092613.1:0-12254 GCA_029593785.1 Cabassous unicinctus
ATTGTTATGAAACATTTGTTAACAAATTATGAAAGAGCATCGTCAAAGTATTACTACTAGCTATAGTCCGTATCTTACTCCCCTATACTTTTTTAAAATGATTTATTTATTACTTTTATCCATTCCCCCCCCCCGGTTTTGCTGTTGTTGTGTCCATTTGATGGGCAACTCTCTGTGTCCATTTCCTGCCCTCTCTTCTCATCCTTCAACTCCTGTCTTCACTGGGATTCGATCCTCAGGAGAGAGGCATCCTACCACCTGCGTCACCTTAGTTCCTGGTTTTTCAGCGCATCTCGTCTTGGCTCTCCCTTGTGTCACTCTCCTGTTACGCCATCATCTTGCTGTGTGGCTCACAGGGCCTGACGGTGCACCTGCGCATGGGGCCTAGAGGCCCGTGTGCCTTCTATATTTTTCTTTTTTTTAATTTTTACTGGGAAGTCCCGGGGATCGAACCCAGGTTCCTTCATATAGGAGACAGATGCCCAACCATTTGAGCCCATTCTGTTCCCTTGCTATATCTCTTAAGGTTGACCAAAGATACCTAGAGTTACAGTCATTTCCCATACAGGATGGTCATATAATAAATCAGTCTTGGTTTATCACCAGCATTCTAAAAACTAGACCTAGGGAGAAAAACTAGGTCTGGGGATACATGCATGGTTTCTAATATAGTGAATGTTTAGCCTACCCTGATTATCACAAAATCAGGACAGCGAGAATATTCGCATGGCAGTTGGTTTTAAATGGCTTATGAGTTTGAGGCCTTCCTCAAGCCTAAGGCAGTACTGTGTCTCTGCTATTTTGGATGGCACTTTTCACCCATTCCTCTCTTCTCCATGCTAGGGCATGCCTCAGCACTTTCTATTTTCTTGATAATTCCTTTGTGGCTCAGAAAGACACCAGGTGAATGCAAGAAAGTTCTACCTTGGCAGCCACCTAGTAATGCCACTGAGCTAGGAAGATGTGTTTACCTTGGCACTTTTCTTTTCATGCCAAACCCAGCTGCCACCCTGGCAGGTTATTTGAGGGCCTCTTCAGAGCACTGCATAAAGGTGGTGGTAAGTGGCTCAGGGTTTGGTGGAAAAAAGTGGGCATTTCTAGGCTCTCATGGTTTTGGTCTTGTCAGGTATATGTCATTGCAAAGCCTGCGTACAGAGTTTAACAGGCAGTTGCATTTCTTCACTTTCTAGAGCAGGGATTCTTAACAAGGGGTCCGTGAGCTTGAATTGAAATTCAAAAAAACATTATTCTTGTGGGGATGTGTTGGTGTGGGTGTGATATATTTATAAAATAATACACGGTATTGTGTGGACTTAGTAAGGGGTCTGTGGTTCTCATCTGACTGGCAGTCGGGTCTGTAGAACAAAAAAAGTTTAAGAACCCCTGTTCTAGACCCATATTTTTCTTATGCAGATTTAAAAAATGCACACGAAAAAGCCCCAACTTTATTTTGCTTTGGTCGCAGCAGGGAATTTATAGCAAGACCCTAGTTGTTTTCAGTTCATACCAGAGTTTTTTTTTATCCTAACGCATTCAGAGGAGCCAACTTTACAGTTTGAGGTTTCCAGGCCAAGTAATGGGTTTCTGAATTTATTTTGAGCTGTCTTACCTTGTACCTTTTCCTCTTCACCCTCAGAGCTCTAGGTACTAGTCCTATGGCTATGCAAGTTTCTGTCTGTGCACACATGCTTCTATCTTTTTTGAAGGAAAAAAATGATTTTGCAGCTCAATTCTTGCCTTCTCTACTTAAAATGCCTTTCTATAAAATGTGCTTCTAGCCATTCAAACAATAATACTAAATATAAATTTCATTTCTCAAATGTGGGGCCAGATACTGATCAAAGGGCTTTATGTGCATTATCTTTTGATCCTTCCATTGACTCTCTGAAGAAAGTAGTTATTGCCCCTATTTTACAGATGAAGCACCTGAGGCTTAGAGAGGTGAACTATCTTCTCAAGGGCACACTGCTGGAGCTGGGCTTCAAGTCCAGTTTGTTTGATTCCAGAGTCTGTAGTCTTAGCTCCACTGTTGTACTGAACTGACCACCTGAAACTGCCTGCCAAGTGCTAGCTAAGTTCTGTGGAAGATGCCAAGGGCATAGAAGACATAGTACTTGCCCCCACAGAGCCTGAGTTGGAGTTGGAGAAAGCACTAATCACAACATTGTGAAGAGCCAGCACCTCACTTTTGCCAACTGTGTGGGATTCTTGTGAGGATCAAATAAAATGATACATGAAAGTACTTTGTTTAAGGTAGTGTTATATGAATGCTAGTTATTGGTATTAGTCCAGCAACAGCCCAATCCTGAGCCAGCTACCTCGTGTCTGGTAAGTCAGGTATAGGATGGTGGCACGGTGCAAACTGGTGAAATCACAGACCCACAGAATCTCATCTGCCACATCCTGGTTAGCTTGGCATTTCACATGTACAATTTGGCTGGGAAAATATTAATAATGATCATAGCAAGCATGTGTGTGTGTGTGTGTGTGTATATATATATATATATCACTGTTGTAAGTGCTTTACAAATATTAACTCATTTAATTTCATTTAAAGGATTGTGCATGAGGGTCACAGTCCTAGTTTCTTCACTCAGCACCCCCTTCCGCAACAGTAACTATGTTCTGTTGGTTCTACTTCCTAAATATCTTTTATATCCTGTCTTCTCTATCTCCACTGCCTTTGCCACTGTTTTCGTTCAGGATTTCACCATCTCTCACCTGGAGAATTGTAGCAGTAGCCTTCCTGGGCTTTGCTGGCACTACTCTCAACCCTTCTACCTCCCTGAGGCTGGAGAAGGCTTCTTTTGTTGTTGCTATTATTTCTGGCTTGGTTCTTAGTCTCTGTTATTCTATTGTGTTGAATAGAGCCATTTCTCATTCTTTCAAACCTATAGCCCAATTTAATCTTTAAGATTTGGCTTTTTGCTATTACCGGCTATATAGAAGAGTTTATTAAAGTCTGGGAGGAAAGAATGTAGGTTGAAACTCCCAGTGTACCATGAATCATCTTCTTTGTGGTTACTCAGCAGTGATTCCTGGGTTCCCCATGCCTCTTCAAAGCCTCTTCTGCCCAAATCAGGTTTAGGGCTGCGTTAAGGCACCCACCTGTAGAATTTGGGGCAGTTGCAGGTTCTCTGCACGTGTTAGCCCAGCCCAGCTGCTCTACAAAGGGGAGATGGGGCATGAGGAAATGATGCCTGATTTGAGTGAAGCTCAGCTTTGTCTCAAGAGAAGCCCAGTGAATAATGAATCAGGTCCTGAACATCCTGGAACACTAAACTCAGTGCCACTGTCAGCAACCCCCAAACCACAGTGGTTTCCAGATAGTGGCTCAGTCTAGGCCTGGTTCTCCAAACCATCCACATAGAAGGGGAAAGCCATCCCCAACACCCAGAGTGCAATTTTGCCAAGGAGATTTATTTTTATGTTGATTTGGAACATAAATTCTGCAAATATCCTCTACCTTGTTAATTCTTTTTTTTTTTTTAGAGCTGTAGTTAATAGGCTGACTTTCTGTCTTGCTACTTTATCAAATTGATAGAACTGTTTAATGAAACCCATGGAGATTGGACGATTTAGTCTAATGGTCAGTTGCTACCCTTGATGTAAGTAATTTCCAGCAATACTGTATGCATCAAATGTCCAACCTGCCAGTGTTTATCAATATCCATTATGCTTTTGGTTGGCTTCAACCATTAATAACCTGTCAGATTAAGCAATTAGGCTGTCTCTACTTGCCAGAGGAAAATGCTTTGCCCTAACTGATGATATTGGTTTTGTGGTTGTGCAGATAAGTACTTGGTCAAAATGTTTGGCGCATTCCTAACTGGTGAGTGAGTTTTTTTGATAGATAAGGAGCAAGAACTGAAACTCAAGGGACTGAGAGGAACCTGCATACAATCTCTGAGAAAAATCATCTCAACTATTCTAGTACACTTTCCAAAAGTAGCTTAATTATCATTAGTGCTCTCTAGTGAAGGACTTTATTTGATGTGTCACCCAGGTGGGACAACTGGTCTCCATGGAGTCCCAGCTAAGCCGGGGTATTCACATTTCGATTTCAAATGTGAACTAACTTCAGATTCTTTAGAAAACACATCAGGGACATTTTTGTGGCTTTTTTTTTTTGCTATTTTTCACAGTTTTCAAAAGCAAGATGAGAAGGCTTAGGGGAAGGGGTAAAAGTTGAATGGAAGCCCATTAACAGCCCATGGTTGTTTGTTTCCAATCTCTCCTGAATTCTTTGGTTCTGTGGTTTTCCATTTCCATTTTCATTTAACAGTACAAGGGCACAGGCTACTTCCTACCTTTGTCTTTGTACATCCTAGTTACCTCACCTTCTGTTCCTTCCTCTCTCCCTTTCCCAATTTACATACCATCAATTTGAAGTCCTGAATCAAAAAACACTTCCAGGGATACCTTACAGAGTAAATCCACCCATTTGAGTCATGCATTTATTCAACATCTTATTCCTAGGTTATCATTTCACATTTATTGATGCATTGCTTTTATGCTGTTTTTAAAATCTGCATATTGTATCTTTGCTTTTTCTAATTATAAAAGCAATATGAGTGTAACACAGAAGACACATTTAAACACAAGGTAGAAAATTCCAAATTACCCATAATCCTATTACCCAATGATAAATGTTGTTAACATTTTGTTGTATGCCATTCATTCATTCAGCAAGGATTTATTGAACAAGGATTTATTGGTTCTCATATAAGCTTTGAAGATACAATAGTATGCAAAAATAGTCACTGTCCTTGTCCTTATGAGGCTCAGAGTCTAAAGAAGATGATAGGTGATTTTTAAATCATCACAAAATTAAATATGCAATTACATATTGTTTTTTTTTTTGAAGATTTATTTTATTTATTTATTTCTCCCCACCCCTTCATTGTTTGCATTTGCTGTGTCTGTTTGTTGTGAGTTGGTCTTTTTTTTTAGGAGGCACTAGTAACTGAACCTGAGACCTCCCATGTGGGAGGGAGGTGCCTAATTGCTTGAGCCACCTCTGCTCCCTGCTTTGTTGTGTCTCTCATTATGTTTTCCTCCGTGTGCCTCTTGTTGTGTCATCTTGCTGCGTCAGCTTGCTGTCTTGCTTGTCTTCTCTAGGAAGCACAGGGAACTGAGCCCAGACCTCCCATGTAGTAGGCGGGAGCTCAGTCACTTGAGCCACATCTGCTTCCCTACAAATTGTTTTAAATGCTAAAAGGAAAGGCATAATGTTCTGTGAGAGTGTATGAGAGGTGAACCTATCCTGGTCTAGATATCAAGGAAGAATTTTCCAAGGAAGTAGCATTTGAGTTGAAATCTGAAATATGATTAGGAAATAGCCAGACCAAGGAAGTTTGAGTGATTGGGGTAAACAGAGAAGGGTGAGGTGGGAAGATACTTTCAGGCAGTTTTGAAAGCATGTGGGAAAGCAAAACACCAGTGACGAGGGAGTATGGAATGTTCTAGGACAGGTATGGGCAAACTATGGGCCTGTGGACCTACTTCCTGTTTTTGTAAATAAAGTTTTATCCGAGCTCAGCCACAGTAATTTGTTTATGTATTGTCTGGGTCTGGTTTTGCTCTACAACAGCAAAGTTGGTTAGTTGCCGAGTTGAATAGTTATGACAGAGACTGTATGGCCTTCCTGTAAAGCCTAAAATTTTACTATCTGTTCTTTACCAGAACAAATTTGCTGACCCCTGTTCTGGGACCTAAAAGAAAGACTAAGTTGACAGGAAAGGGAAAATGTGGGGGCACATTAAGGATTTTAGACTTTGTTCCAACAACAATGGAAAAGCACTGAATGGTTTTGAACAGGAGCTTGTAAAGGGCTGTCCTTCCATTAATATTGTTTTTTAGCATTAAAAATAAACAGATCATCTTGTAAATTTTCCTAGTTTTCAGTCACGTGATCTTTAATGGTGTGTCTTCTCTTCCATCATATGGGTGCACTGTAACTTAGAAATTTGCCCATCTTTTGAAATTATAGATATCCAACAGTGAACATCCTTGTGCATATTGTCAATTCCCTTAAGATAATTTATTAGATGTGAAATTGTTGGGTCAACAAGTATAACGTTTTAAAGGCTTTTGCTCCTCCTGTATTTCCAGTCCTCCAAAAGTGATACTTACTGCCACCTGCAAGGTAAGAGAGTACCTGATATCCCTGCATTCTCACTAAACATTAAGATATGTTTGCCAATTTGATATAAGAAAAAATATATTTTATCTTTGCTTTAATTTGCATGGCTGTGATTATTGGAGAAGGTAACATTTTCTTCCTATATACGTTTCTTCTTTTGTGAAATTCTTATTCATATTCTCTGCTCATTTTTCAATTGGGGCATTTATCTTTTATTACTGATTTTTTATGAGCTCATTACATAGTGAGGATATTAACTCTTTGCCTTCTACATTGCAAATATTTTTTCCAAGCTTGTCTTTTACCTATACATTTTGTTGATGGTATTTTTGGCAAAATTTATAAATATTTATTTAGTTAATAAATCAATTTTTCCTTTAGATTTTCTGCCCTTGTGGTTGTGCTTGAAAAGAATTTTTCCACACTGAGATTATATAATACACATATATTTTCTACTGGTTTTTAATTACTTTTTTTCTTTATATTTTAATCTTTAATCAATCTGGTATTTATTTTGGTAGTGGTGTGAAATAGGGATCTAATTTTTTTAAAGGAGGAGATATCTCTTTTTAAGGGAGAGGAAAAAAACACCTCTTAGAAAAATTGGAGCTCTTTGATCAGAAGTCCCAAACATTGTATATGAAAGACAATCTGGTTCTTTAGGTGAGGCTCTGGCATTCAAGACATTCCAAAACTAAGTAAATTTACTTATTTTAGAACAGACTTATTATATATATATATTTTTTAATTTTTTAAAAAAGATACTTAGATTACATAAATGTTACACAAAAAATATAGGGATTCCCATGTTCCCCACCTCCCACAACTCCCACAACCTCCCACATAAACATCCTTCATTAGTGTGGCACATTAATTGCAATTGATAAACACATCATGGGGCTTTGCCATTAAGCATGGACTACTGGAGGCTCTGGGGGCAGGGAGAGGGAAAAGCAGTTGTAATACAAGGGCTTTTTTGGAACTTGGGAATTGTCTTGAGGGACATTGCAACGACAGATATAGGCCATTTTATACCATCATATAACATGCAGAACTGTGTGGGAGAGAGTGTGGTCTACAATGTGAACTATATATATTTTTAAAAAAATCAATCCACAACCCGAAAGTTTCACTTCCAAACACCTACTACCCCAAAGCCTCAAGCCTTGTTATTACATCAAGAAGGACTAGTTAATTTTTAAAAAAAAGATATTTAGATTACATAAATGTTACATAAAAAATATAGGGGATTCCCATATGCCCTGCTCCCCGCACCACCCTCATTTGTCCCCATTAACAATATCCTTCATTAGTGAGGTACGTTTATTGCAGTTGATGAACACATTTTGGAGCATTGCCTCTAAGTGTGGATTATAGTTTACATTGTAGTTTACACTCTCTCTCACAAAATTCTGCAGGTTATGACAAGGTGTAAAATGGCCTGTGTCTGTCGTTGCAACGTCATTCAGGACAATTCCCAAGTAAGAAGGACTCTTTAAAATGACTTTTTGTGTGTGTGGAAAGTGTTTTGACATTTTTGCTCTTCTATGTTGTGTCTTTATGAGGCTTGCATTTCCAGATAGAACTGTATTTGTGCCCGTTTCAGTTTTCTAGGCTGCCCAAGCAAATACCATGCAGTGGGTTGACTTAAACAATGGGAATTTAATAGTTTCCGGTTTGAGGCTAAAAGAAAATCCAGAATCAAGGCATCAGTAAATGCAATGCTTTCTCCCCAAAAACTGGTGTTCTGAGGGGTGGCTGCCGGTGATTCTTGACTCCTCTGTCATAGGGCAAGGCGACTCCTGGTCTCTTCCTTCTCTTCCTGGTTCCGTCGATGTCCAGCTTCTTGCTTCCTGTAGCTTTCTCTCTCTGTCTGAATTTCACTATGTTTGTAAAGGACTCCAGTAATAAAAGACCAGTCCTGATTGAGGTGGGCCATGCCTTCTTAACTGAACTAGCCTCATCAAAAGGTCCTACTTAAAACGGGTGCACACCCACAGGAATGGATTAAATTTAAGAATATGTTTTTCTGGGGGTACATACAGCTTCAAACTACCACTGTGGCTTTAAATGTGTTTCCCTCATTCTTCATTCTTTTGTTCTGTATATGTAGATGGCTCATTGTTTTACTCATTTCACAAAGTATTTACTATGTACTAGGCATTGATCTAAGTGCTTTGAAAATTAACTAATTTACTTCCCATAACAGCTCCATGGTATAGTTAAAGCGATTATCCTCATTTTACAGTTGAGGAAACAAGGCATATCGAGGTTCAGTTACTTGTTTGAGGTCATGCAGCTAGCAAGTCACCACCACAATTCTGTTCCTTAAGTAACAGACTAGGTAAGGATCTTTTTTTGATATGGAAAATTCTCTCTGTGGGGTAGAAATAACTTCCTCCACAAGCAGAAACTCATGTCCGAACTCATAGACATCATTTATTCCATTTCAAAGCATGAATCATGTGGTTTAGAGGCTATCGCCCTCATATGTCTTTTTTCTTCTGTTTTTTTTTAATAATTACTTTCTTATTTTTAAAGAAGCTTTAGATTACATAAATGTTACATTAAAAAATATAGGGGATTCCCATATGCCCCACTCCCTCCTCCTCCCCCACTTTCCCCCATTAACAACATCTTTCATTAGTGTGGGACATTTGTTAAAATTGATGAACACATATTGAAGCATTGCCACTAACAATGGACTACAGTTTACATTATAGTTCACACTCTATCCCACACAGTTTTGTAGATTATGATAAAATATACAAAGGCCTATATCCATCACTGCAGTGGTATGCAGGACAAATCCAGTGTCCTGAAAATGCCCCCATATTACACTTATTATTCCCTCTCCCATCCCTGAGAACCTCTGGTGGCCACTGCCTTTACATCAATGATAAGAGTTCTTCCATTGTTGGAATAATAATAAATCTATAGTAGAATAATAATAAGTCTACTTTTTAAAGTTATACTTTTATCTCTAATTGTCCTGTCAGTGTTGATGTACATATTGGCTTGTATTGTATATGCATTGTTATTTTAAGCCATTGGGAATATCTTTAGGTGTAGGCAGCATATAAATTATGTTAAAAAGTCTGGAATGTGTTCAAAGTGTTCCAATTAAAATAACTTTAAGACAAAGAAAAGCAGTTTGTATAAATGTTAATGGGAATTCAATTATAACAGTTAAAAGCTGGAAACAACTAAACAGCAAGAAGTGAATGGCTAAAAACAAAACAAAACAAAACATTGCATGTCAATGACTTTGAATGCCTTATAGCCATTAAAAATGACAAGTCAGGGGACTATACTGATATATGAAAATTTGTATTTGAAGTAATATTAAATGAAAAAATGCAGAATCAAAAATAATAGGTACACATATAAATATGTGAAGATATATGTAAATGTGACAATACTGGGAATACAATTTGGACTGATATTAATAGCTAAATTTAGTATTATTAGGGGTTTTGGAGGCAGAGTATTTAAAATAATAAATAAAAATAATCAATTAAAAAACACACATGTTTTCAGTAAAAAGGGAGTTGTTTCCCTTTGGGTCAGTAGTTTATTGAGAAAATGAGAGAAGAGAACACAAATGGGAGAAAATAACAGATTACGCATCCCCAGGTGTAGGTGTGGGCTGCTCCAGGCAGAGAGAGCGATTTGGCTTGTGTAGTTGCCTTTATTAAGCTATTAATAATTCCTTCCCTTGCTAATGTTTGGGGGAGGGCCCCAGCTGTTTGCTGTTCTGATTGATTATTCCACCTGTCAGTTCCCCAGGGGGCCCAATGGTGAGGCCCCTTGAGGGTATCTGGGGCTTTCCCTTGACCCCGAACAAGATCTCATTCTAAATGGGGTTCTCATGGCCGGGTTCTCGCAGGGTTCTTCCAGCAGCCTTCTGGTGGGATCTTTCCCTTAGGGGGTTTCCAGGCAGGATTCCATGGCCATGGTGTTTCATGGCCATGTTTTTCTGCCAGGTTTTAGACTCATCTTCCCTTTTTCTAAACTAGCCTGCCTCAGTACTGACAGCAAGTGACGTAGGTAGCTGGAACCCACAAATTGGCTGGATTACAGGACAAGGTTTTTCTTGCCTCTGGGTGTCAGAACACTAA
Source organism: Cabassous unicinctus (assembly GCA_029593785.1). Classification (NCBI taxonomy): domain Eukaryota; kingdom Metazoa; phylum Chordata; class Mammalia; order Cingulata; family Chlamyphoridae; genus Cabassous; species Cabassous unicinctus. The sequence continues at coordinate 10,267 of JAQZBX010092613.1, forward strand.
GGAGAATAGAGATGCCTTGAATGCCCAACAGATACAGGCACAAGGAAGCCAGAGAGAGGCTTGATCTCCCTTCCAGAGGTGTCTGGGAGTTGTGTTTTTTTTGTTTTTTTTTTTGATATGTCCTCATATTATTTGATACTTCTCCCTTCAAGAGGTGGAGGCTAATTCTCCTCCATTTGAATGTGGGCTGGTCTTAGTGACTTGTTTCTAATGAATAGAAGTGATGGAATATCACTTCCAAGATTAGGTTATAAAAAGATTGTGGTTTCCATCTTGGGGACTCTCTCTCAGACCACTCACTCAAGATGAATACAGCTACCATGCCATGTGAGCAGCTGTGTGGAGAGGCCTGTGTGGCAAGGAACTGAAGCCTCCTTCCAGCAGCCACTAGTGTCAATGTGGAAGCAGATCCTCCACACTCCACCCCCACATGACTGCAGCCTTGGCCTTCAACTGCCATCTCCTGAGAGACCCTGACACAGAATCACCCAGCTAAGCTGCTCTCGGATTCCTACCCCTCATAAATTATGTGAAATAATAAATTTAAAAAAAATTTAAGCTGCTAAGTTTTGTATCACTTGTTATGCAGCAGTATATAATTATTACTACAGTAGTGATCTGATGTCTGATTATATGAAAATATAATGTCTGGCACCTTGGCCTAGTGCTGGGGAACAGCCAAGATGGGATGGGGCAGCATGCAGGTAGCTGAATGCTAGTTTCAGACAGCTGAGATGGGGCTGAGATCGGGCAGCCACTGATATTTGTGGATAGTAAATGCTCGACAAGATATTGTTTTGTGTGTACTGAGGAGAGGTGTCAAGTTCCCTTCTCTGTGAACAAAAGCAAGCCAGAACAGGTTTTCAATCGAGGGGAGCTAAGGAAATCATAAAGCATAAAGCAAAGCCAAGATAAAGGACCAGGGAAGCTAGTGTGAGGTGCGGCTGCTAGAGTGAGGGTCGGAATAGCCCAGCAAGAGGTGGGATGGATTGGCCTGGATTCCTTCCACTGATGTGGGAGCAGATGGCAGTGGCACACACCAGGAGCATCTGTGAATGAGCTAGATCCATTTGGACCAGGACTGTTTGGGGAATGGAATTTGGCTCTTCTTTCGATGACTTGAAGAGGGTTGGGAGTGGTTGTTGAGTTTGGGTTGGTAATCCATTTCTATTTCTTCCCTCAGCTTCAAACACTCTTCATTCACTGACCATTATAAGGTCTCCATTGGTTGCATTATCTACTGCAACTCTAGAAATATGTCACAGGTAGTTAGGTCATTCTGGGCTGTGGCTGCTGTTGAAGGTCCAGTGGTTCTTCCTGGGAAGCTTACATCTGGATGTGGTGAACATCTCTAGATGGCTTAGCAGCTGGTGCTAAAATAAGTGTTCAAGTGTCTGCTAATTCTTTCGACCAAATGCTTCATGGCTGTTTCAGCAGAATGACATTTCACAGCTTTCATCTGCCCTAAATCATTGACTTCGAGAGCCTCAGGTCAGTACCTAATCCATCAGGCTAGCCAGGCACTTGAGGCACTTTAAGGCTTTGAATAGAAATAGATACAAAGACATGCTGTCCCCAAAAGCCATTCCATTCCAGAATGATTAAATATCTGTGCCCCCAGAGGTTTTCTATGATAGTTTAGAAGATTGGCACAAGTATACCTAAACATTTTTTTTGTGTGTGTGTTCAGGCAGCAAAATCTTGATGGAGATGAATTTATGCCATTGTAACTTTCTGGGGGTGTGTTTCAGATGCAAATTCTCTGTTTTAGCCGAACTGCCATTTGGGCATTACATCTCCCAGAGGAGGAATTTGGAGCTCTGAGGTCAAAAGCTCGTGTTTGAAAATAAGTATACTTTGTGTTTTAGTAGAGTTTGTCAGCAAAGAGATGCAGAACAAACTAGGAGAAGTGAGCCAGTTGGCACCTTTAGCTCATTTGGCTCTTGGTTCCATTCTTAGTCAAGCTCCTCAGGTACATTCTCTGATAG
>JAQZBX010092614.1:0-12254 GCA_029593785.1 Cabassous unicinctus
CGGGGCTTCTCATATGGTAAACGGGTGCTCTATCCATTGCGCCACACCCGCTTCCTGCCGTGAGGTTGCTGCTTCAGCCCACCGCACCGCTCAGGCCGGCGTGCCCTCACAAGGAGGCCTTGGGACGTGAACCCGGGCCTCCCATATGGTAAACGGGGGCTCTATCTACTGAGCCACACCCGCTTCCCCCTCTAATGTATTTTTAATCTCAGCCATCATGTCTTTCATTTCCATAAGCTCTGTTACTTTACTTTGCAGGCTTTTAAATTTTTCTTTATGCTCACCCAGTGTCTTCTCAATATCCTTTATTCTCTTTATTCATATTTTCCTTCAATTCTTTGGATTGATTTAGGAAATTTGTGTGATTATCATTGATTAGTTGTCTTAAATCCTGTATCTTGTCAAGATATTTGGTTTGTTCCTTTGGCTGGGCCATCTCTTCCTGTTTCCTAGAACGTCTTGTAATTTTTTTGCTGATGTCTAGGCATCAAATATGTTGGTGAATTTACTCTGATAGTCAATTTCTCTCTCTTCCTTAACGTTTTTTTTTCATAGCCCTTGTTTGATTTTTTGTTCAACTTATTCTAAGTCTTTAAAATTGTCCAGCTTAAGTTATTAAAATTAGGCCACATACTCACTAATGGGGTGCAGATGTTTTCCCAGTGGTAGGGTAAAGAGAGAACTAAAAGCAGTTTTTCCCCTTGCAAGTTTCTGGCTGCCTTGCAGATAGCGATAGTCCATGAACTTTTCCATGGAGATATTTCTTTCAATCTCTGCTTTCCCGTGTTTCTGGTCTGTCCAGAGCCAAGATTCAAAGCGGTCTCTGCTGGCTGAATTCACTAAAGAGAAGCCCTCTGACAAGAAGCCCTTGTAAACAGTTGACAGGGAAGAGGATGTCTGTTCCCCTCTTAGTTGGCTGCAGTGAGCCAGGGGTTTTATACCAGCTTAATGTCTTGAGGGTGGGGGGGATGGTAGTCCTTCCTGGCTGCTGCAGGGGTTTAGTAACTCGTGTTTGTTGTTATTGGGTTCTTTGTCTCTCTGTCACTCACTGTCCTGGGAGTTTCACAGTACTGTCTGCTGACCTCCAACGCAGATCCCTCAGACAGCTTTTGGTCCTTTCTCCATTTTTTTTGTGAAGGAGTTAAGCCGTGCCTGTCTACTCCGATGTCATTTTCCCCCAACTTTCTCTTAATATATTCTTAATATTCTACCATGTATGTGAGGTGCCGGCAATAAACACAAGGGGATGGCAAATGATTCTGAGCTTTCTTAGTAAAACAAGAAATCAGCTCCTCCCTGTTAGTGTAGCTATGGGTAGATTTATAGCTTATAGAGACACATTTGATCAAAAAAGTAAACATTTCCAGATCTAGACTAAGGTTTATAAAAATATGTGTTATAGAAGGGAGGGAAAGATTTCAGAAAGTGATTTTTATTTTTATAATTTTTATGCAAGTATAAATTGAAACTGTTTGACCTTATTATCTCTTGACTTATTTTCATTAGCTAGTTGACACTATGGAATATAAGATATTTAATTTAGGAAAGGAAAAGCAATGAGTAAGTAGAAACCTTTTAATGAAAAGCAATTTAGCCATATAAACAGTCTTAAAATTGCTATAATACTGCAGTAAACATTAAATCTCGATCAGCTCATATTAGGATAAATTTCCAGAATAGAAATTGTTACATTAAAGGGTATATAGTAAAAGAAACCTTGATACAGTCAAATGAAGAAATATAATGCAAAATAATGATAACAGTATAAAGTGTTAGTGAATGCAATACTAAATATTCAATAAGGCTTATAACCACATAATAAGAAAGCCTAGGCAGAATAATAACCAAAATGTTGGAAATATGTTTTCTGCCAGACTTGTTTAGGAATTTTCTCATCCCCTTTAATGAGAAAGTAATATTATATATAATAAGTTATTTGAAATAAAATAAAATAGCACTAACATTTCTTTAGCTCTTAAAATGTGTCAGGCATGTTGTTATAAGCTTTACATACCTTATCATTTAGTCATACATTACCACCATGAGTTAGGAATTATTATCCCTATTTAATAGAACAAGAAAGGGAGGCTTGGAAGGATTAATTAAATTGTCCAAGGTCAAAGAGTTAATAAGTAGATGAGAGAGGTTTTATAGCTAGGTCTATATAACTCAAAGCCACTATATTATATCACTGCCTTAAAAATAAAGATGCATTTACACATATATGTAATGCTCTTTAATCTTTAGGAAAATTATGCATGGGAAGTTATATGCATGTGTATTATTAGAAAACAAAACATAAAACCCCTTTACTCCCTCATTAATTTGAAAACCAAGAGGCTAACAAGTGTATACGTTTTTACCCAGGTCTGTAAATAAGTAAACTATTTATTAAATCAATATTGACTTTTGTATTAGTCAGCCAAAGGGGTGCTAATGTGAAAAACCAAAAATGGGTTGGTCTTTATAAAGGGTATTTATTTGGGGTAGAATTCCACAGATACCAGGCCATTAAGCGTTAAGTTTCTTCTCTCACCAAAGTCTACTGCCACGTGTTGGAGCAAGACAGCTGCCGATGTTTGCCAGGGTTCAGGCTTCTTGGGTTCCTCTCTTCCTGGGGCTGCGTTTCTCTCCAGGCTTAGCTCTTCTGGGTCCTCCACAAGGTCAGCTCTAGACTATCAGGCGAACGGCTCACTTCTCTTCTCCTGGGGCCTTCTTTCCAACATCAAAACTCCAACATCAAAACTGCTTCTCAAAACCTGCTGCAACTTCTTTGTGATGCCTTTTATATTTTCTTCCCCCACTCACCAAGGGGTGGGGCTCAACGCCCTACTGACTTGGTGGCCCAGTCAATGTCCTAATCATAACTTAATCATGCCCAGATTAACAGATCAGTTTACAAGCATGATCCAATTATATTTTTGGAATTCATGATTACATCAAATTGCCCAACGGCTACAACTTTCATCCTAAATTTGACACTTTGCAGCTTGGAAAATAAGATCCTATGATTACAAAGCATTCCTTTCATATTGGCCTTTTCTCCAAAGACTGTCAAAGTAGATCAATTCGTTTTAATTGGCATATTAAATGTGCTAGTCTACTTCTTAGATTCAAAGCTTGGGTGTCATTGAAAATGACAAATGTGAAACTGTGTTCTCTCAAGGGTACTTCAATACACATGATCTGCTTTATCATGGTAATCATGACATTACTATAAAATAATGCCTCAAGTAGCTCACCAAAAATATTCATATTTTATTCAATAGCACAAAGGCAAAAATGCTTGGAACTCCCCAAGCACCTCATGAGAGAATATCACTCCTTAAGGAAGATGAGAGTGCCCCAAAGCCCAATCCTCTCATTTTAGAAGGCAAGTCCTTATAATATAGATATTAAATAAGGCAATTGAAACAAGGCTATATGATAGATTCTTCTTCAAATGTCCCAATAAGTGAAAAAATATTTTCATATTTATAAATATGCTTTATCCCAGTAAAATACAAGGAATAGGAGCAGATGCGGCTCAAGCAGTTAGTGCCTGCCTCCCACAGGGGAAGTCTCAGGTTCGGTTACCGGTGCCTCCTGAAAAAACAAAAACAAGCAAAACAAACCAAAAAACTCAGTGAAGCCGATGTGGCTCAGTGGTTGAGCATTGGCTTCCCACATACGAGGTCCCGGGTTCAATTCCCAGGCCCTGGTACCTCAAAAAACAAAACAAAACAAAATGAAACAAAAACACCAAAAAAACCTCCACAATACTAGGCCATAGTATTTCTTGTACATTTTTATTCTGTTATCCTACTTGGATATATTTTTCCCCCTTTCACATTTCAGCCATGACTATAAGAAGTATTATTCATCTTGTAGATGAAATAATTCATTATACTCATGCCTAATAGAACTTTTAATTTTAGTAAGTTCAGTGTGTTAATTAGAATGATGTTATTAAATGTGTTTAAGCTCAATTCTTTGTCTTCCAGTTTAACTATCCTCAGCTTCTGAATATTTTTGATAAAGTTATTTTATTTTCATTGGCTCTGGTATAAATTCCAGTTGATAAAAGACTCTCATTTCTTCAAAAGAATATAGACAGCGCTACCTGAAAAGAACCTCTGTGTAGCTATGGCATATGCAGGTCAGGCTTTCAGAAGCATTTTTGATGGCTTGACTATTTCATTCTGTTTTATTATGATAAGCAGAAGGACTCTGCTCAGTACTCAAATTCATCCACATGCTTAAAGATAAAGTTGGCTTTGGGTCCCACACACTTTTCTTCTGCCAACCTAGTGGGGTGGAGTTATTTTTCCTTTAAGTGAAAAATTATGTCTCAAACTGGTTAAGCTATTTGAGAGCATTGGAATGAACTGAACCACATAAAACTGAGCAACAGCAAAATTTCCTTAAATGACCCAAGATTAATATGACTTTAAAAACTGACTAGATTGAAACAAGAAAAAAAACGGAAGAGGTAATTCCATTTTGTCAGAGTTCTACATAACCTATCTACTAAATTAGGAGGAGCCTATAACCTTTCTTGTAGCAAACAATTTCCCAAACAGATGGCCTTTCACCATTTAATTGTTCTTTAACTCCCTACAATCTGGCTTCTGGGTATACCACTCCAGAGAAATAACACAAACATTACCACTCATCTAGATAATGAAGCCAGAACAGAAGTGCCTGAAAGAAACTTACAAATCAAATTCAGCCAAATAATTTTATAAATTGGGAAAATCTATAAAATTATATAGAGACAAGAGGAGACCCTCCCAAGATTACACTGTGGGTGAACCATGGAAAGTCTAAAGACCACCCTGAATCTCCACCAGTGCTTTGCTCCTCCCAGCCACTATGTATAATCAGTTTCTCAAAGCCAAAATCAAGTGTCTCAAAGGCAAAATTCTCCACACTTTCACATTCATGACATCATTTTACCTGCTTCCTAGATTCTTTCATCCTGCCCTTCCTTGAATATCCTTTACTCCACCATTTGCATAAAGTACACCCCAGCAAAGCCTTGAGCCTGGGCTTCCAAAAATTGTCTGTCCCCAGTTTCAATTCCACCATGAGTACAGGCATGCTTTGTTTTTAAATTTTTTTATTTTACCAGGAGGTCCCGGGGATCGAACCCGGGTCCCTCCATATGGCAGACGGACGCCCAACCACTTGAGTCACATCCGCCCCCCGGCATGCCTTGTTTTATTGTACTCCACAGACACTGTGGTTTTTTTTTTTTGTTTTTGTTTTTACAAATTGAAGGCTTGTGGCAACCCTGCATCAAGCAAGTTTATTACTACCATTTTTCTGACAGTATGTGCTTCTCTGTGTCACATTTTGGTAATTCTTGCAATATTTCAAGCTTTTTCATTGTGATTATATCTGGTATGATGATCTGTGACCAGTGACCTTTTACGTTACAATTGTTTTGGGGTGCCACAAATTGCACCTTTATAAGATGGCAGATTTAAACGATAAACATTGTGTGTGTTCTGACAGTTCCATTGAGTGGCTGTTCCCAGTCTCTCTCCTCTCCTCGGGCCTCATTATTCCCTGAGATGCAACAATATTGAAATTAGGTCAATTAATAACCCTAAAATGGCCTTTAAGTAGTCAAGTGAAAGGAAGAGTCGCACACCTCTCATTTTAAATCAAATGCTAGAAATGATTTACATTTAGTGAGTAAAGGCATGTCAAAAGCTGAGAAAGGCTAAAAATTAGGCCTCTTGAGAGCCAAAGTTAGTCAAGGTCTGAATACAAAGGAAAAGTTCTTGAAGTAAAGTGCTAGTCCAGTGAACACACGAATGAAACAAGAAACAGACTTATTGCTGATATGGAGAAAGTTTTAGTGGTCTGGATAGAAGATCAAACCAGTTACAACATTTTCTTAAGTCAAGTCCTAATCCAGAGCAAGGCCCTAACTCTCTTCACTTCTATGAAGGGTGAGAGTTGGTACTACAGAAGAAAAGTATGAAGGTAGCAGAGATTGGTTCATGAGGTTTTAAGGAAAGAAGCCATTTCCATAACATGAAAAGTACAAGGTAAAGCACCAAGTGCTGATGTAGAAGCTGCAGCAAATTATCCAGAAGATCTAGCAAAGATAATTGATGAGGGTGGCTACACTAAACAGATTTTCAATGTAGACAAAACAGCTTTCTATTGGAAGAAGATGCTACGTAGGACTTTCATAGCTAGAGAGGGGAGTAAATACCTGGCTTCAAAGCTTCAAAAGACAGGTTAACCCTTTTCTTAGGGGTTAATGCAGCTGGTGACTTTAGGTTGAAGCCAATGGTCATTAACCTGTCTGAAAATCCTAGGGCCCTTAAGAATTATGCTAATTCTACTCTGCCTGGGCTCTATAAATAGAAAAATAAAGCCTGCACGAGAGCACATCTGTTTACATGATTTACTGTATTTAACTCCACTGTTGAGAACTACTGCTCAGAGAAAAAGATTTCTTTCACAATATTACTGCTCATTGACAATGCACCTGGTTGCCCAAGAGCTCCAAAGTAGATATGCAATGAGATCAATATTATTTTCATGCCTGCTAATAGAACATCCATTCTGCAGCCCATCAAAGAGTCACTGCGACTTTCAAGTCTTATTATTTAAGAAATATATTTTGTAAGGCTATTTAACTGCCATAGATAGTGATTCCTCTGATGGAGCTGGGCAAAGTAAATTGAAAACCTTCCGGAAAGGATTCACCATACTGGATGGCATTAAAAGCATTTGTAATTCATAGTATGAGGTCAAATAGAGTTTGGGTTGCTGGCAGTCAGTCTTTGGGAAGAAAACATCACCTTGATGATGCCTTGATTTGGACATTTTCTGTCTCAAAATTATAAGGTAATAAATTCCCATTGTTTAAGCCAACTTATTTCATGGTATTTGCTGGTGCAGCCAAGGAAAATAAAACAGATTTTGGTATCGAGAGTGGGGTGCTGTTATTGCAAATACAAAAATGTAGAAATGGCTTTGGAATTGGGTAATGGGTAGAGGCTGGAAGAACTGTGAAGTGCTTGATAGAAAAGACCTAGATTGTTCTGAAGAGACTGATGGTAGAAATATGGTACTAAAGGTACTTCTGGTGAAGCCTTAGACAGAAATGATGAACGTGTTATTGGAAACTGGAAGAAAGGCAATCCTTGTTTTAATGTGGCAGAGAACTTGGCAAAATTGAGTTCTGATATCGGATGGAAGGCAGACTTTGAGAGTGATGAGCTTGAATATTTGAGGAGATTTCTAAGCTCAGTGTGAAAAGTGCAGTGTGGTTTCTCCTTGAAGCTTATGTAACATGAGAAAGGAAAGGATTAAGCTGAGAACTGAAATCCTGGGCACAAAGGAACCAGAAGTGGATGGTTTAGAAAATTCTGAGCTTCTGGAAAGTGAGTTCCCAGAGAATGGTGCTCCACATGACGGTTTCACCGAACATGGATCCAGTCAACTATTTCAGTGCAAGTCAGCATTGTAAATGCAGTTACCCAGGAAGGACTTGTGGAAAGTTCTTTTGTCTGTTGGTTTGGAACCCTGTGTATTACATATAAAGCTGGCAAGTTATTTTTGAGATCTGTATGAATGGAACCACTGCCAGCCTGGACTAAAGGGGACAAAAAAGGGACAGATTGAAGGGGAAATCTCTTCAAGGGCAGAATCATGGAAGCTGAGGTCTGGACTGAGGACATCTGGCCCACCCATGAGTGTGAAAGGGTGAGTCTGCCCCAGCACTTAGAAAAGGTGGGCATTCTATCCCATTGTTCAGAAAGAGTGCTGCCACCCCACTGTTCAGAGACAGGAGCCTGTTCCTTGGGGAGTGCAGAAAGACTGGCTGCCATCCCAGTGTTCTAAGAGAGCTGAGCTTGTGCCAGGGGATTGTGGAGAGTTTGGCTTTCACCCTCATGCTTGGAAAGGGTGGAGCCTTCATCCCAATTTTCAGGGAGAGCATGGTTGCTGTGCAAGCACTTGGAAAGGGTGAGACTCCTGCTTCACTGGGCCCAGAGGACAAAACACCATTCCATAGATTTATGCCCTGCAGAGTTTTGGAATTGTTGGGGACCTGTGACCCCTGTTCTCCTTCCGAATTTCTCCCTATGGGAATGGGAATGTTTATCCTATGACTATCTCTTCACTGTATAATGGAAGCAGATAACTTGCTCTCTAAGTGTCACAAGTCCACAGATAGGAGGGGAAAGGATGGAGGAATTATGCCCCAGAAGAGACCATACCTATAAATGATTCTGACATGACTTTGTACTTAGTATTATTACCGAAATGACTTAAAAGCACTTGGGATATTGTGATAGAATTAATGTATTTTGCATATAGAAAGAACATGTCTTTTTGGGGTCCAGAGGGTAGTGTAGTGGTTTTGAATTGTATGCACCCCAGAAAACCATGTTCTTAAAGTTAATCCATTTCTGTGGGTGTGAACCCATTGTAAGTAGAACCTTTTGATGAGGTTACTTCAGGTAAGGTGTTACCCATCTCCTTCAGGATGGATCTTAATCCTATTACTGGAGTGCTTTAAAAGAGAATAATATTCAAACAAAGAGAAAGACATGGAAACAAGAAGCTGAAATCAATGAAACCCAAAGAGAAGGGAGAGACCAGCAGATGGCACCATGTGCCTTGCGATGTGGCAGAGAAGCCAAGGCTGGCCAGCAGCTGGTCTTTGGGAAGAAAGCATCACTTTGATGTCTTAATTTGGACATTTTCTTGACCTCAAAACTGTAAGCTAATAAATCCCCATTGTTTAAGCCAACTTATTTCATGCATTTTTTTTTTTTAGACATAATGCTATTGCATATTTCATAAGATTACAGTACAGTATAAACATATCTTTTCTATGCACTGGGCAACAAAAAATTCATGTGACTCGCTTTATTGCTATATTCACTTTATTGCAATATTTGCTTTATTGCAGTGGTCTGGAATAGTACTAAAGTGTACCTGTAATGTACAATAGTAATACAGCCTTGTACCCTTTCACTTCATTAACTACTGAACACCTCAATTAGCTACCATGTCTGGGTTGGAGCTATCAAAACATAACATAATAATAGTTAACATTTACTGAATGCTTAACTATAAGCCAGGAGCTGTTCTAAGTTATTTAACTGTGTTAACTTAAATGCTCACAACAACTCTATGAGGTGTTATTCCAATTCTACATGTGTGAAAACTAAGATGCACAGAAGTTAATCAATTTGAGCAAGCTTGGGTTCAAATTCATGCAGTACGCCTTGAGGGGCTGTGTTCTTAACAATTTTACTAAGTGGGATGCCCAACAATATGAAACCTCTATTTATAAAATTGAATATTAAAATATCATTTTCTTTTCAGAGTGCTTTTTTAAAATACTAAAACTCCTTTGATATTAGAATGGCTATTTATGCAAATACTCTGTTGCATTCAACATCTATTTCAGGAAACAAGATCAATATATTCTCAAATTGGTTAAAAAATGAGAAAGAAAAAAGAAAAACAAAACAGTTCCCAGCTAGTCTTATGCAAATTACCTGTTTAAGTCTGATAGTTTCAGACAGAATTCCACAAACATCTAAAAGGTATTAAGTGTATTTTCCTATTTAGCCAGGAATCGTCTATATTCTAATTAGTATAACAAGCATTTCAAAATAAAAGTCCACTGGCTATAGAATTCCAGAAACCCAGTTATTATAAATGGATGTCCTCTACAGGGTCACCTTATCCCCAGTGGACAACTGTAATGGAAAATATAATGAAGCAGTGAAATGCACACAGTCAGCTACATGCAGTTTCTGCAGAAATCAGACTTCTTGCAAGTATGAATGAGCAGCAAAGGCTGGAAACAGTGTTCAAGGGACCATTACCTCACATTAATATGGTGGAGGTGCTACAGAGTAAACAATCAAAGTCTCATGTGCAGATAACCAGTGGGTACCAAGCACTAGAATTACCTAGGTAACCAAAACCAAAAACAAACAAACAAAAACAAAATAAAACAACAACAACAACAACAACAAAAAACGTGGCACCCTAAGATGAACAAGATTTGGTGAAAGGGGAGGGGGAATGAACACCCAAATCAAGAAGCCTCTAGAAAGATATTTCTTTTGGATAATAAAGAAGAAGGAAATCTCCAACAATGGACTTGGCCTCACTCTAGGGCTAAGAGGATTGGTTATCTAAAGAAGAAGAAAGAAGGAAACAATCAGACCCTTTCAGTATAATAAATGCTATATATAATGAATCCCAAGATACATTTTAAACTGATGTACCAACATCTTTGTAATTTTTAAAATCATTTCCACAATCCTCTCCTAAGGCACAAGTGCAATTGTTATGCTTTTTCTGATATTGACCCAGCCTGTTCAGGAAACAAGCTATTTATTCTGTTAAGTTCTTTATGCCATGGTGAAAACCACTGCTTCCAAATGTTTGACATTCCCTCCTCCTTATTTCCCTCCTGAGTTATTTAACACGCTCATATTGGTTCTACCAGTTAACAACTGTGTGACCTTGGAGAAATTACTAAATCTCTCTGAGACTCACATTATCTATCTGTAAAATGGGTATAATAATATTTATCTCATACAGGTGTTAAAATCAGACATACTACATATAAAATGGTTTGTACAGTGTTTATAAAGTAGGAGCACAATCAGAAATAGTTACTAAGCTTATTTCTCTTATTTCATCTCTCTTGTTCTGTCATATCAAAGTAGGTTGAAAGACTACAAAGAAGACTACGATGCATTCCTGCGATGAGGATCCTTGCAGGAGAGTCAGGCGTGTAAACAAACAACTACAACAGGGTGAAAAGCATAGTAACATGGGAGTATACAAAGGACTACTGAAGAGCAGGCTTAATACCATAGCGTCCAAAAACACATGATTTGTTTTCAGGGAATAAGTTACAGGATGGGATGATTTGGCCACTTATAATTTATCTTCCCAAAATAAAAGATGGTATAAGAAAATGGGGTAGAGAAGCTGGCATTGTCATCCTATTTACAGGAATAAAGGACAGACCAATTAAGAGTTTGAGTTTCTTTCAAATGTTTCTTTATCTGATACTAGGAATTAATTTCAGTGTTTAATATAAATGGTTTATACCTACTTGGGGCCATCACACTGTTTAATGAAGATCTACTCTGCTCAAATCCCAGTGAAAGAAACAGATTTACTGACCAAAATCTGAAAAGCACAGAGCAATAGGAGATATAAACAAAGCAATGACATAAACTCAAAAGAATAGAAGGTGAGGCCAAGGTTTCTAGTTATAAAGGACAGAGGTAAGCATATTCACCTACTTCTCATCTCTCTTCAGAATCCAGAGTAATGATCATATAGATACTAAAAATAAACAACAAAAGACTAAAGTCATCAAGGTGAAGAGAAAAAGAAAGAGAGGTATTAGATGACAAGATATTTCAATATATTAATGAATAAAGCAGGGAAGAGGAAGTCTATGTAACCCAAAGTATACCACTTATCGTAGAATGCTGCAGGAGGTGTGGGAGTTAACCTGCCAGCTAGAGGGACCCCAGAGGGACACTTGGTTTTCAGGTACAATGGAGGGCAGGAAGAAGTAGAGGACTGACTAAAGGTCACAGCAGCCAGCTCCACGACTCATACAGAAAGAGCAATATTCTCTAAATATACTGAACAAACTGACTGAGGTGAGTTAATGATTCTGGCACAGTGGCCTTCCCAAAGTAAAGACCTTCTCATTCTGGCATTTGACAAGAGCAACAACGATTTCAAGTTTGTTCCCAACCATTTCCCTGACCTGTCACCAAGGCTAGCCAGCAGACAAATTCCTAATCACAACTCCCTTGCCTCAGGTTGGGATAGGAGAACAGGAAGGCACTACTTAATACACTGTAGTGTACTTAATACACTGAGGATAATCAGCCCATCTATCTATCAACCTTATATATAAATGGATAAATCAGGATCAACAGGTATGTGACAAAATACCCAGCAGCAAGGTAGAGAAACATCAGGTTAAACACAAAAGATTACTTAAGAGATTCAACAAATGATGCTGTGACAACTGGTTATCCACATGCAAAAGAATGAAGGTGAAATCTTATATCATATGAAAAAATTAACTTGAAATGGATCAGAGACCTAAATATAAGATATACAACTATAAAACTCTTAGAAGAAAGCATAGGACAAATATTTATGAGCTTTGATTAAGCAGAGATCTCTTAGAAATGACACCAAAAGACAAGCAACCAAAAAAAAAAACAAAAAAAAAA